>CM073464.1:61863869-62098869 GCA_037074535.1 Gleditsia sinensis
ACTAGTGCACCACACAGACCGCCATGTGATTGATGAGTGAGTTTTATACTCATAAATTAAATATTTTCATCTTATCTTTTTTCCATAATTAAGCATAAATCTCCCTTACTTGTCTTTAGTTTGTGTATTTCTTACAGCTGGAGAGAAGAGTAGAAAATGGACTTAATTGGAGGAATCAGAGCTAAATTGTGGTTCTTTGGGAATGATGTCTATAAATCAAGCAGATAAAACAAATTCATTAAAGATGGCTGAGTAAGGAGCATTATCATATTGACTCTTGAGACGCATCCTAATGGAGATATGCACAAATTTATTCTTGATTTATGATCACATTTCCAACAGAACTAAACATAAAGATTCACGGCAAAGCACCCAATGTTGAGAATATGTTTGCTGTTTGCAGTCCAGCCCAACCTTGCTGCAGTACTTGGGCCATATCTTCGGAAATACATATCCAATATGTATTCAATTTGGTAGGTGTGTAGATGACACAATTGGGTACAACTTTCATGTTCAAGTGGTCAAAAAATTTGGACATTAAAAGGGCCAAAAGTATGCTAGAATAGAATCTAACTACTGCTGCAGTCCAGCCCAACTTTGCTATAGTATTTTGACCATAAGTCACAAATTACGTATCTAATTTGTCCACAATTTGTCTTGATGGAAAGCTAATAAAATTTTCTACAACTTTCATGTTGATGAAGTCAGCAAATTTGGCGGATTTCAAGATGATATTCAAGGATAAATTTCGGTGCACATGATAGAATCCAAATTGTCAACTTTGTACAACTTCCTACCTAACAATCTTGACAATTATCACACCTACCACACCTAATTGTATGTATAAATAGAGGGCATGAGGGGTGAGTGAGGGGGCTTTGGAGAGAGCTTGGAAAAGTTTTATTGAAATTCTACGTACTTATAATGTTGTTCTCTCTTTAGACATTTTGTATTTTTCATTTTCTTTCGTAATATTATCATGTTTCTTCATATTTCATTTCACTTTCTTGCCTTGATTATGGAGAACTAATCTCCTAATGCTAAGGTGAAAGGGTGAAACTCTTGGTATGAGAATAATAATTTATCTAACTCTTAATTTTAATGTTTATCTTTGATATTGTATTTACCTTCTTATTTCTTTTCTCGTGATTATTTCCTAATGGCTGGTTTTTTCAGATCGCTGATTTCTTGTTATTTTATTAGCTGGTTTTATCAGACCGCCTATCTGTTATTATTTTTATGGTTGGCTTCACCACCTATCTCTTGTTATGTTTCTTCTTCGTACCTCTTTTCATTCTAATCTTGTAAACCTTGAATCTTGATACATTGTAGACAATCTTTGGCACAATAAATGTTTGAATCAATCTTGATTTATTGTAGACAATATAATGATTGGCACAATGTACGCTTGAATTTAGTTACAAGTTATGTTTTGCATCTTTGTATTCTTAATCTTGCGAAGTGTGAATCTTGATATATTGTAGACAACATGACAATTGGCATAATATATACTTGAATCCATTTTACAAGAATGTTTTAAATATTATTAAGGAGGTAAATATAATTCATGTATAAACAAATATGAGTTTAAATTAACATATCTTCCGATTGGAAACTTATTCATGTAAGGATTCTAATTGAGTAATAAAAGAGTTAAATTTATCTTTATTTGAAATACCAAGAGTGGATCCCCTAACCTTAGCATACTTCTTTACTTTGAATACATCTTCATTTAATTTCAGTATATTAGTTCTTTGCATACTTTGTTCAATATTTCTCTCACAAAACAAGACATTGGCAACTAGGTTAGAAGTATTTATTTTGGATCTAAATTAGAAGTTTCTCTCAATTGGCAATCCCTGTGGGATCGACCTTGCATACCACTAAATCTATACTCCAATATATTCGTGCACTTGCGAGTTTTAATTAAAACAACAAGTTTTTGGCACCGTTGCCGGGGATTGCGACGGAAAAGCTATTTGGATTTAGGTAAGTATATTTCTTCCACTAGTTATAGTTAGAACATTTGTTTATTCTGTGTATAGAAATTTTTCTTTAGAATTTTTTCTTAAAAATTGGTGTAGTAATTTGGGTGTATAAAATTGGTGGATTCTGTCAACAAGGCTAAAAGTGCCTGAGGAGTATGGGTTTTAAGTGAAACATTGTGATTCCTCCATATTTTCCTGGGAAGTCTACCGATTAAATACTACCCATTATTACTAACACTTTGAAAAAAAAAGAGTTTGTATAATTTTGTGATTTTTGTTTGTTTGTGGTATTTGCATTTTGTTGCCATTGTGTAGTTAGATTCTTTTTCATAATTAGGAAGCAAATTTTTTTTTAGTTTATGCATGCTTGAAAATGTGATAAAGATAAGCGATTGGTTAGGAAAATTTTAGGGTCAACCATTGATTGTACAACAGAGACATTAGATTCTGCTGGATTATCATTAAAAATGGAAGAACAAGTTGTGCATAATAAAACTCTTATGGAGTACTTCTCACCTATCCTAGCCAATACTCCATCTTGCATAGTTTTGCCACAAACTAATGCAACTTATTTTGAAATCAAACCATCTATACTCCAACTTTTACCATCATTTTATGGTTTGGAAAGAGAAGATCCATACATGTACATTAAAGAGTTTCTTGAAATCTGCTCGACATTTCGCTTCCAAAATTTCAATGATGAGTCAATCAGGCTTAGAATGTTTCCATTTTCATTGAAAGATAAAGCTAAATCCTAGTTGAACTGCCTTCCTACAAGAACTATTACTAGTTGGAATCAATTGGTAAATAAGTTTCTGGCAAAAAATTTTCCAATGTCTAAAATGGATGCCCTTAGGAGAGAAATTTCTGATTTTTGTCAAAAAGAGGGTGAACAATTTTTTGAATGTTGGGAAAGATTTAATGATCTTCTTTTGAAATGTCCTCATCATGGTTTTGAAACTTAGAGATTGGTGAAATATTTCTATGGTGGTTTAACTTCATTGAACCATCAAATGATCCAAAGCATGCATGGTGGGAGATTTTTACAATTGAATGAGGGGGAAGCTTGGGAATCCTTCGGATCTTTATCTGAAAATTTTTAGCATTGGAACTGCATAGATCCCAGGGATAAGAAGTCTCAAATACAAGAAAGGGGAGGAATTTACGAAGTAAGTGATGACACAGATGTGAGAATTGCCTTAGCTAGCCTGACTAGAAAGGTAGAAGCTTTAACTTTAAGCCACACTCTGAACCCTTCTACCAATACTAGGATAGAGGCATGTGATTTATGTTCTAGTACATCTCACATTGCACAATCTTTTCCATCCATACCAGCTTACCAAGAGGCATTCTCTGAGCAAGCTAATTCTCTTCAATCTTATGGGAAGTCATCAAACAGGCCATTTGCACCCACTTATAATCCAAATTGGAGGAATCATCCAAATTTTTCATGAAGGCAAAATCAACCTGCAATGAATCAAGGTGGGCAACAATTTACCCCTTCCAATTCATACCCTCAAGTTCCTCAACATGCTCCTCCTTTCAGGGTACCACAACAAAGAAAACCTTCTTTGGAGGATACCTTGCAACAGTTCATGCAATCGACTCAACAAATCTTACAATCTCACACTCAAGCTATTTCAAAGCTTGAAACACAATTGGATCAAATAGCCAATGCTGTAGGAGAGAGAGAAAAAGAAAAATTCCCTAGTCAATCTGTTCCTAATCCTAAGGGTCAATTTGAAGTAGGATCATCAACAAATCCTAATGAAGAAGTAAAGTTTGTAACAACCCTTAGATCTGGAAAAGTCATTGATAATCATGTTCACATGCCAGAAAATGAGGAACAGAGTCAACATGAATCCCAAAATAATGACTCAAGTAAAAAGAAAAGTGAATAGATTCCTTATGCCCCCAAAGCTCCTTTCCCTCAAAGACTTGCATCAAATAAGAAAGGTATTCAATATAGTGACATTTTAAAGGTGTTTAAGCAAGTAAGCATTAACATCCATTTTCTTGACGCTATCAAATAAGTACCTGCTTACTCAAAATTCTTGACAGATCTTTGCACGGTGAAAAAAAAAAACTAATGTCCCAAAAAATGCATTCTTGACTGAACAAGTAAACTCTATAATTCAACAAAAAAACTCCTATCAAGTACAAAGATTCTGGTTGTCCTACAATTTCTTGTGTGATAGGTGACTATCTGATTAATCGAGCCTTACTTGATCTAGGAGCAAGTGTGAATCTGCTGCCTTACTCTGTGTATAAGAAACTTGGGTTAGGAAAACTGAAACCTACACCAGTGACCTTTCAGTTAGCTGATAGGTCCACAAAAATTCCTAGAGGTGACATCGAAAATATGCTCATTAAGGTTGATAAATTCTACTTTCTAGTAGATTTCATTGTTCTTGACACTAAACTTGTTGAGAATACAGAGACACAAATTCTAGTCATTTTGGGTAGACCATTTCTGACAACATCCAATGCAATCATTAATTGTTGAAATAGAATTTTGAATTTATCTTTTGGAAATATGACTATGGAACTAAATTTTTTTAATGTCTCTCATCAACCTATGGACATGGATGATTTATGTGAGGTCAACCTAATTGAAAGTGTCATTTATGATTCATTTTTGGACTCCTTTAGTAATGATCATCTAGAAAAATATTTGATTCATTTCGATAAGGATAAAGATGAGGATTATCTGGTTCGTGAAGTAGACTCTTTATTAGAGACAACTCCACTAATGGATACTGATAAATGGAAAGCCAAAAAAGAAAAAATCTCACCTTTTGAGTCAGTTCCACTGCCATCTGTTGTTCATACTGTTTACCCACATGGTGCAGTAAAGATTGAAAATCCCAAGAACGGTGATGTGTTTAAAGTAAATGGTCAAAGATTGGAAGCATTTTTGGAATTACCAAATCTGGAGATAAAGGAGACACCTTTGCGTGATCCTGTCTACAAGGATTGATTTGCTTCTGTTGTTAAAAGTTACCGTGCACGTTATCTAGGTAAGATCTTTCTTTATTTAACTTGCATTAATTTTTCCCTTCCGTGTTATCTTCTTTTGAATTTCTATTGTTTTCCCTCCCTTTGTTGCTTTTGCTTTTTCAAAAAATAAGAGAAAAGAACAATTGAGATGAAAATGGAGGACATTCTCACAAAATTGAAAAATCATTTTCCTTCTCTTCCACTCAATGCATTGAGAAAAATTTACAAAGCACGGGTTGCAAGATTAAGACTGTTGATAAACATGAAGATGCCTGCTGATATTCATTCACTAATTGAAGCTAAGGTACGGTTATTAGGTGAGTCAGCAAATAATTTCATCTCTTACATGCCTGGTTTGGGAAAAAGCAATTTTGCTAAAAAGCGCAAAGCTAAATAAATGGGTGTTTGTCACAAATGTGGTCGTGAAACTTGCAACAAACGTTGCCGTTCTTTAGGTTGGGTGTCTGTAAATCGGGAAGACAAAATTAATTTCATTAAGGATGGCTTGAGTAAGGAGTCATTGGATGATGACTTTCATCCAACATCTCTTGAGACACATCCTAATAGATCTGTGCATATTGGTATTGTCGGTTTATGGCCTCATTTCAAAAAAGAACATAAACGGTACAGTCTTAGGAATTTGACGTTAAAAGACCCTGTTTGCCAATTTATAAGAAAATTGGATAGGAAGAATATCCTCGACCCATAGAGGGCGTTTAAGTCGTTACTGGATGTAAAACCAAAGAAAGATGTGAGCCACAATCACAACTACTGTACATATACATGTGTGCCGTCATTTTTGAATTTTTCACCTTTAATGTAGCTGACATTCGCCGGCCTACTCTTATAGCTATTGAAATTATACCATCGGCCTATTCACATAACTATTACAAGTATGCCCTTATTTGAGTCTTATAAATGCACACCTCATTATCTTCATCTTCATACTCAAAGTTAAGGTGAGTGCAGATATGGAAGGAACCGCAGTTCGTCACTTTCGAAATATTTGTGTCTTATGTGGTTCCAGTCCTGGGAAAAATGGAGAGTATGTAAAAGCAGCACAAACTTTGGGTATGGTACTAGCCAGGAGAAAGATTCATTTAGTTTATGGTGAAGGTTGTCAAGGGTTAATGGGGAGTGTGTCTGGATCTGCATATCTAGGAGGATGCCAAGTTCTAGGTATTATTCCTACTGCTCTAGCTGCATCAAACATCGTAGGAAAAATAATTGGGGAAGAATGTAGGGTATCCTCCATGCATGAATGAATTGCTAAAATGATGTGCAACGCTGACGCCTTCATTGTCTTACCTGGTGGTTTTGGTACTTTAGAGGAAATTTTCCAAGTCGTCTCTTGGGCACAACTAAACATGCACCATAAACCCATAGGTTTTTTGAATGTTAACAATTTCTTTGATGGTTTGTTGTCTTTTCTTGATCATGCTGTAGAACAAAGGTTTATCTCGCACTCAGCACATCGGATTCTCATCTCGGCCTTAAATGCTTACAAGCTGATTGATGCGTTACAAGCATTTGTTCATGTACCTGATCCAGTTATAGCTCAAATAGATTGGACAACAGAAAATCGCAGAAAGCGCAAATTAGACTTGGATCTTCATTTGTAACACCTTTTACTTGCTTGAATAAATTTTTATTTTCTGTTTAGTTTGCTGCAGGTTCATCTTTTCTTATATCTCCTTCCAGGTAATATCTCTTTTAATATTTATTGTTTATTTTGTGTTTCTTCATCTAGAAAAAAAAACAAAAAAAAAAATTGAGTGATGTTTTGGGATTAGGCAAAGCTAACACCAATGATGAAAATGGTTTAAAATGCTTATAACCTTTGAAATATTGATGAGTTCTGAGTGTTATGTATGAACTTGAACTCTAATGTAACTTATGTTTTATTTGAGAATCCTAATATCTTGTGCACTTAATCTTTTACATTTGACTGATTGTTTATTTAGAAAAGATTTATGTGATTCAGATATGTTAATTGATCTCATAAGACTCTAGAACTTATTTAATTGTCACTTGAGGCGAAATCCTAGACTACTCTCCATTTAAGAAATGAATTAGGCATTCTTGAATAAGAAAAGGAGGACAAGTTTTGAACCCCAAGAAGAAGAAAAAAGATGGATTCAAGTGGAGATAAGCTAACTTACCTTGAGTACTTAGTCCTCTATACTTCTCTTTCTTCTTCCTTCCTCTCTTCTCCTCTCTTTCTCTCATTTTCTTACTCTACCATGCTTCTATTTTTTCTCTCTCTCACTTAGACAAAATTATAATGTTATAAGGGTGGATTTTACTTAAATAAACTATCAAGTGGTTCACCTCTCATAATTATGGGTTTACCTATCACAATTATGATGCACTTGGTTATTTTTTTGGAGGAAGACAACTCATGTTCTTGTCTTCCACTCCCTTAGTCAAGATATGCATAGCAAAAGGAGATTTTTATTTATAAATCATAAAATGTTCTTAAGACAAGGGACAAAGTCCCTTTGATTTAGGGATTCTTTTTTTTTTCTTTTGTCTCACTCAATTATGATATGTTTTCCTTTCTATGTGGAAAATTTATAGCCCTTGAGTCTCCCTTGCTTGGCTGAAATTATTTATGTAGGATAAAGATGTTTTGTCATAATGCCATGTATTATTATATCATCACATGGCTTTCTAAAATTATTAGTGTAAGATATAGATGTTTTATCCTAATGCCATGTATTATTATCTACTATATCATCACATGGCTTGCTAAAATTATTAGTGTAAGATATAGATGTTTTGTCCTAATGTCAAGTGACATAATCTTGATTATTATTACACTACTATTTTATCACATGGTTCTTATTTTTTCCTCTTGGATTTGGGCTCATTCTTGCCTATTTTCTTTGCTTTGGCTAAAATTCTACATCTCATGGAAGGCTTGGTCACATTTTAATGATTTTTGGGCTATCGGTCCAACTTCTATATTATAGTCCAAATCTATGTTATTTTTTTGCTTGGGTTATCCAAATTGACTTGCTAGAAACTCATGTTAAGTGGAAAAAAAAACTCTATGAAGTGCCCATAGGTGAAGGCCTAATGTATGGATGGAGATATTAAATTTAGTAACTTTAACTCTTAAATTAAGAAAAATTACTCTAATCCAACTTTTTCAAAATTTTAAGACATTTACTTACTTCCAAAAATGTATCTTCCTTGCCCAAAAATTTTTCCTCTTTTTAGGATGTTATTTCTAATTTTTCTTATTATGTTTTCTCTCTTTATCTATTCCGTTAATGTTAGAAACATTTTTTATGCATACACATAAGGTGAAGAATTTCCAAAACTTATATTTTTTTCTTAGATATCGAAAAATTGTTTAATAAGTTTTATTTTCTTAATTAAATATTTATGTACCTTTAATAATAAAAGAAACGAAATTAGGGATGTTACATTTTAGATGGTGAAGACTATCCAAAAGTATAAATAATCTCAATTTGATTCCAATAGTACCAGAAGTGTTGAAAATAGAGGTTGGAAGTGTTTGATTGAGAAATCCATCGTTTTGATAACTTATTGTTGTTTGTTGTTGATCCGTGATCCGTTCTAGCTATTTTGATGAAATCTTTTTGATAGATTGGGGTTTTTGGACAATCAGAGAAGGAATACCAATTTTGATTCTTGATTTGGGCTTTGGATGATGGAGAATCAAAACCTGAGTATATTTCTAGAGAGAGAAAGATATTTTTAGAGCGAGAGAGCCATGGTTTATATAGGGCTTGGTAGAATCATAATTTTGACTTTTTAAGGTAATTTTGTAATTTCAACTTTTTGTTAGGTAATTTTGTAAATTTTGAATTTTACAAGTATTTCATAGAAGTCTTAATTCCCTACACTTCAACCCTAATACTCGTAATTAGCTTGAAATAATTTTAATCTAATTTAGCTATCCATCGATAACTAATTTTTAATTATCCTAATTTGGTGCTAAAATTATGGTTGTTACATTATCAGTTTAACATTACTTTTAAGTGGTAAAAATAGATTAGGCTATCCTGTTTATTATTATTTGCTTTAGATTTGAATTTTTAGTTTATCACCATATTCACCTCTCTCTCTCTCTCTCTCTCTCTCTCTCTCTCTCTCTCTCTCTCTCTCTCTCTCTCTCTCTCTATATATATATATATATATATATATATATTCTTCAACAAAATTTGAATAGTTTTCAAATAATTGTACTCAGATCAAATTTATAAATAGAATATTTTATTATTGTATTATACAAAAATAAGATTAAATTAATTTTTTATATAAATCAATTTGGTCCCATAAACATTTTTCACATAAGTTGAATTATCACTCTATTTAATTAGATTCAACTTTTATTTTTACCTTATGTGTATCCAATCGTGATGTCTTCTTTTCTTATTGGAACATTCTTTTTCGTAACTAGCACATTAACTTGATGACAGGTCAACTTAACTTGTAATCTTCTTTGATCTGAGCCTTAAATATCAAATTTCGAAACCCTACGTGTCATCATGGACGATAACAAGACGTTAACGTACAAAGATAGATGATGTGCGAGCAAGAAAAGAAGACATCACTAAAGCATACATAAAGGATAAAACTCTCAAGAAAACATTTTAGCTCTTTCACTCTGGAAGTTAGCTTCAGAATCCGAGCCATGACAAAGCCACTGAGTCATTGCGATGCTAATTGAATTTCTATCTTGTAATTTTGTCACACTTAACTATCCACCACTGTACATGGAGAAGTTTGTTCACATGGTCATTTGAAAAGCATGTGCGATTGGTTTTCTATTCTACCCTATCTTTCAGTAGAGCTATCAAAGTAAGTTTATCTTTAATAATTTGGCCTGTTTAACCCACCAAAATAGGTGGAGTTGGGTTGTATTTTGTATGGCCCAGTTTAGAAGTGGGTATTTGGAACCCAACTCTTTTTTTTGTTTTTTTTTTTAAGTTAGATTTAAATTAAAAAGTAAACCAAACATATAGTGAATAGTGTGGGCGTTAACTTGTCCAAAAACAAAAATACTGGGCATTGGTACTTGAAAGCTAGCTCTCCAAGCCATTTGGATTACAACATATTGTAAAATCACTAAAACTTTTATTCAGAAACTCCATAAACAAACTATTATAGTCCTTTGATATTTGTGTTTTTCACATAAGTCCATGATAGAAATCAGCTATCCATACAGCAGCAATAAAAATGGCATCCTTGGGTCTACGATTGCCTCGTGTGCCAGTGAAAGAGATTGTGATCCTGCCTTTCTCTAATTTGGATGCACTAGAAGAGATATTAAGAGGAATCCTTTGTGGATTTTGATGCATCACTATCGACTTTGTATGAATCAACATGTGTTCCTTGCAAGCGGCCTTTATACAATCAATGGTTCTATAAGGACAAGGACAACTTCCTTCATGAATTACTTGGTTCCTCCAAAACTAAATGTAGAATTAAAGCCAAAAGCAAAGTCTAATAAAATAAAAAATATGTCTTAACCATTCCCTCTTTATATTGAACCTTTAGTCCAACCAATGATGAACTGATCTTGGAGAAATATGATCAGAGCAGATTGAAAGATCACATCAAAACCAAAGGGCATGGAGACATTCCAAAAATAGATTATCCTTAGTTTCTTGATGTTCTTCACATAGCACACAAGTATCATCAATCACCATATGATGCTTAATAAGGATCTTAGCTAAAGAAAAAGCATTATTCCTCAGCTTCCAAATAAATAGGACCTTTCTGGGAGGCAATGTAGATCTACAAAGTCATTGCTAGTCGCACTCTGGGAAACGAGATAAATCATGGTCTCTATACTGATCTGAAAGCATCCACCCATCCTTAATTGGGTAGTTGCCCGAGCAATTTCCTTTCCAAATACTCATGTCATCCATGTTACAAACTATATAAAATGGGAATGTTAGCAATGGACATGACAACATTCATGGAACAAATTTGTTTGATAATTGAAGTATTCTAATTTTTTTGTAAGGGGAATCAATTAAATTAGCCACCTTGTCAATATTATTCGGGCAATGATCAATATGAAAACCCTATATATTTTCCATTCCCCCCATTCCACCCTAAATTTTGCAAAATAATATCTTTTTGATTTTGTAATGCCTCGCCAAATCCAAGAAGGTAACCTGAGATAACAGAGGACCATATTTTGGTTTAAGAATTTGGCTAAGAATGGAATTTGGTATTGAATCCATTCTCCAAATATATTTTTCCAGGGGGGCTTGGTTGAAAATATACATATTTCTCAATCCCAACCTTCTCTGACAATTTGGGAACAACTTTTCTTATTGTATAAGATTTATATTTGGTTTTTGGTAGAGCAATAGTGGATAAGGCATACATAAAGAAGTTTTGTAAGGTGGAATTTACTAGTGTGATCCTTCTTGCTTGGGACAAAAGATTTTCTTTCCATCCTTGAAGTTTCCTATCAACCTTTTCCACTATTTCCTAATAGTTTTGGGTTTCTGCTTTGCAAGTATCAATGTAAACACCGAGTACTTACCCAGTCTCGGATTATCAAGGACTTTTAAAGTATTGGCCATTACCTTCTTGAACTTGTGTGGTGAGTTAGGGTTGAACACCATTCCAAATTTCTTAAAATTTATCTGTTGTCTTGGAAGCATGCTTAAATGCTCTAAAATACTTTTATATGCTAGCACTCTTCCATATTTTCTTTAAAGAAAAGAATAGTATCATCAGCATACATCAAGTGGTTGATTCTAGGAGAATTGTTACTGACTTTATTCCTTGTAATATTCCTACTATTTGTTGCCTGTATAAGAATTGTAGACAAATTATTAGAGCATAAGATGAAAATATAAGGGGAAATGAGTCTCCTTAATGTATGCTTCTTTCGGGGTAGAAAAACTTAGAAGGAGAACAGTTCACCAAAACTTTATAAGAAACTGTAGTAATACATTGCATGATATATTCAATCCAACTAGCAGGGAAATTCATCTTGAGAAGAACCGCACGAATAAAATTCCAAGACAATCTATCATACGCTTTATCAATATTAATCTTAAGAGTCCGCCAGTGAGTTTTTGACCTTTTGTCTTTATGAATATAATTCATTGCTTCAGCTGCTAGTAAAATGTAATCAGAGATCAATCTTCCTTGAATGAAGGCATTCTAATATGGGTAAATCACTTCATTCAAAATAGACTTTAGCCTATTCATAGGGATCTTAGTGATTATCTTGAACGTAATGTTGCACAAATTTATAGGTCAAAAATCCTTGAAAGATTGATGTAGAGGACACTCGAGAATCAAAACAATGGATGTTTGATTCAGCTCTTTCAACTAACCATTTTTAAAAAAGAAGAGGACCATATTGAACCGATGGGCTAAGTGGGTTCAAGTTGTATAACCTGTGGGTTATTCCCTTTTTATAGTTTTTAATAAAATATTATTAACTCTTTATGGTTTAACGCTTATGATTTAAAGTTATAAAATTTGCCATTTTCAATTTACTGTGATCAAGTTGATATATGAATTTGGTTTGATTAATCATCAGTTGAAATATTATGCTTTTTGTGATTTTTTTCATTTTAAACTGCTAAGTTTTTTGATGGAGTATACAACTCAACTTGTATAACCTAGCAACTTATCATAAGGCCCTGCTTAGTATGCTATATAGAATGAAGCTTAATATTATAAGGAGTGGATAGTATGTAAAAGTAACATATTATATATGCCTTTATACTAACATTCATGTGTTTGCTTCGTCAACGTATAATGTATAGGATGATATAATATAATTAATATTATTATGTATTTATTGATAAAATAAAAATAATATATAAGATAAAAAGTGTGAGTGTGTATAAACTTAAAAAATCTTTTATGGGCACTAAACATCATATAAAGTTGAACTATATTAGCTTATAATATATTATTTAGTCTTGTAGGGTACACCATGTAATAACTCTATTTTTTTTTCACACACACATACACACAGATATATATATATTTCTAAAATCCCATGAAGTCATTATCTCTTTACTTCTAACTATTTAACTTATAATAATATTCAATTGAATTAATCAAACATAATTAAAGTTTATGAAATACCATTAACACTTATACACTTCTGAGTTCACATACACATTATTATTTAAAAAATTTATATAAAAATCAAACATATATAACTCTATATTTTATTCATCCATATTGACCAGTTTCGAAGATATAGATGTGAGTGGTTGCACATTTACCGCGATATTAGCCAACTCTAAAAGTCGGTCATAGAGAATATCTGCATAACTTAGTTTTCTGAATATGATATGAAAATATATTGCTATTTAAATCCCAATAGATTCAACAATAAATCATAATCATCATCAATAATGCTTGTCACGTCATGTTCATCAATATAAGCTACAGCAATTATTTTATGTCACATGAATGCACTTTATCTATGCATAAGAAATTCGTATAATAATGACATGTATGGCATGAATAACTATTTTTAAAATATCATATGATGACTATCAACTTATTTTTATATCAATCTACCCAGGTTAGTGTGAGTACTTTCTACTATCCAGTACATACTTTTCTCGCTCCGTTCGACATGGCACACTTTCTTTTCTCATTAACATAATTATAGTCGTTGGTAGGACATCCCCTACTAGTGCATCACACGGACCCCCATGTGATCGTGCTCATTTTTTTTTCTTTTTTTTCACATTAATAGCCAAAATATGATTTTAAAAACAAGTATATTCATTATACTCATATGCCATAATTTTTCCTCAAAATATAATCATTACCAAAAATCATTGGTAATCATGCCATGAATATAATCATTTCAAATATCAATTTATAAAATATTTTCATGTCAAAATTACACACTTAAGATGGTAAAGAGTTCATGCAATGGTAATGGCTATGGCATACACTAGTCATTTATTATTTTCATTTATAAAATTCTTCTTCTTTTTTAAATATTATTTTTCTCTCACACTAAATAGAGCTTAACACCCTCATTTTAAATCCGATTGAGGTGATCTTAATGTCAATTGAAAGATAAGAGAATTCTATAAAATCCTTATGTTGAACATTTTAGTGAAATTTTAAGTAATCATGGTGTTACTACTCCCTCAAATTCAATTTTATTTCTTCTCGGGTAGGTTCAGACCTCTACTTACTAATCTGACCATATCTCCCTCATAAAAACTCCAATTGAGGTTATTCCAAAGACTATAAAAAGATAATAGAATTATATACAACTTTCATGTTTATCATTTCTTCATATACCTTATTAATTATTCCCATAAAATTGAAAACAAAAACACTTATATTTACCACCCTGAATTCTAGACTGATTCTGATATTTACTAATTAATCAGCCATATCTCCCACATATGGACTCCAAATTAAGTGATTTCAAAACCTATAGATCTATGATACATATATCTATATTTATTATGTTAACAATTTCCTTTAATTCTCTACAAATTTGTCCCAAACATTCAAACACAGAAGCATACCTAACAAATTTTTCCTTAGTTAACCATTTTTTAACCAGTGCTTATAAATCAGACAATATCTCTCTTATCTGTACTCCAAATTAAGTTATTCTAGTGAATACAAATTTTTGAGATATAGATCTACATTTTTCATGTTAACTATTTCTTTTAATTGCTAACTGATTCTTTCCATAATATCAAAAACAGAAGCTTCCCTAGTTACTCTGAAATCTAGTTTCCTAACCAAACATTTCCTAAGGTTTTAGTTTATCATTATATTACGTCATCTTCCATTTTATTCTTAATTTACATCTAATCATATTCTATTAATTTTTCACCACATTCAAATATACAAAATAGCAGCATAAAATTCTTAAAAATTTTCCACCCATAGCCATACCTATACAGAACTTTTCACACCAATCGAAATGTTCATAACATCCATCATATGCAAGATAACAGGTAATATGATATAACAACATTCATGATCAATTATCAAAGTAGTAAATATTGTAAATTTTATCAAAGTTCTAATATCAAAATCCCATATACATGTTACAAATTTTAAAGCTTTTCTTCAAAAAGAGATATTGTTAAACCTACCTAAAAATCTCCCTAGCTCACTTAGTGAATTCTTATTCTTGTTTCCTCTTGAATGAAGTAGCAAGATTTCTCCCTTCTCTTAGCTTTTCTAGCAGCTTAAATAATAGAAGGAGGGTGAGTTTTTGAACCCCAAGGATGAAGAGAAAATATGGATTCAAGTGGAAATTAAACTAACTTACCTTGGGTACTTAGTCCTTTAGACTTATCCTTCTTCCTTCCTTTTTTCTCCTCTCTTTCTCTCCTTTCTTCACTCTACCTTGCTTCTATTTTTTCTCTCCCTCACTTGGACGAAATTATAATATTATAAGGTTGGGTTTTGTTTAAATAAACTATCAAGTGGTTCATCTTTCATGATCATGGGTTTGTCTTATCGCAATTAGGATGCACTTGATTTTTTTTTGGGAAAAGACGACTCATGTTCTTGTCTTCCTCTCCCTTAGTCAAGATATGCATAACAAAAGAAGATTTGTATTTTGAAAATTATGATAAAATATTCTTAAGACAAGGGACAAGGTCCCTTTGATCTAGAGATTCTTTTTTTTTTCTTTTGTCTCACTCAAGTATGATAGGTTTTCCTTTCTATGTGACAAATTTTTAGCCTTTGAATCTCCCTTGCTTGGTTTAAATTATTTATGTAGGATAAGGATGTTTTGTTATAATGCTATGTATTATTACCCACTTGTTAAAATTATGAATATAAGATATAGATGTTTTTTCCTAATACCATGTATTATTACCTACTTGTTGAAATTATGAATGTAGGATATAGATGTTTTGTCCTAATGTCAAGTAACCTAATCTTAATTATTATTACACTACCATTTCCTCACATGATTCTTTTTTTTTATTCTTAGATTTGGGCTCATTCTTACCTATTTCCTTTGCTTTGGCTAAAATTCTACCTTTCATGGAGGGCTTGGTCCTGAGCTATTGGTTTAACTTATATATTTTAGTCCAAGTCTATGTTTTATTTTTTACTTAGGCTATCCAATTGACTTGTTAGGAACTCATGTGAAGTATAAAAATTCTATATGAAGTATCCATACGTGAAATCCCAATTTATGGGTGAAGATATTAAACTTTAGTAACTCTAACTCTTGAATTAGAAAAAATTATTTATTTATCAAACTTTAGTAACTCTAACTCTTGCATTTATTTATCAAAGGTACAAACTCCTTGATCTCCATAGCTACAACAACATTCTTTATCTTCGAATTCAATTCCACTTCAAACTTAATAGCCTTTCATGCTTCATCGGGGTTAAATCACAAGTAAGAGAAGAACTTAGACAACTCCTCAAACCTCGCGATGTACTAGTCTATGGTCATGCTGCCCTGCCTAAGTTGGAGAAATTCAATCTCCTTCTTTGTCCACACAGTACTTGGGAAGTACTTTTTCAAAAAGGTGTCTTTGAACACCTGCCAAGTGATTTGCCTTCTTTGGTGAGCTAAAAGTTCTCTAACTCCACGCGACCAGCATTCTGCTTCATCTTTCAGCATATATGCAGTGAAGATAACTTGCTGCTCCTCAGTACAACCTATCACTTCAAAGATTTTCTCAAGTTCCCTTATCAAACTTTTAGCTACAATCGGGTCAAAGCCACCTTGAAAAGAATGTGGTTTAATCCTTAGGAACTCGGATATACCGTTATCATTCCCTACCATTCAGCTATTAACACCATTCTCACCATTCTGGTTATTAGCATTCTGGAGGTATTGTAGAATTTGGTTGGTGGTTGTGACTTGGTCTCGTATTGTAGTGGCAAGGTTGTGCATGGTTTTCTCCACATTGTTTGTCAGATTCTTCTTTGGTGGTGCCATTTCTTACTATGGCAAAAATAAAGTTATGTTGCTATGAAGGTGATCAAGCCCAATATTTAGTTTCAAAATATTTAATAGCAGTCATAACACCACCTCGCCATATAGATAGGAAACTCTAGTAATTTCTTACCTATATGAAATCACCGATCCCCTACACAGCACAACAACAACAACAAACTCAAGACATTATAAGATCAATTCAAATAACCATCCACCCACTGGCCATCTAGGATCGACCTGCTATGATACCAATTATGTAACAACTCCATTTTTTTCATATATATATATATATATATATATATATATATTCCTAAAATCCCATGAAGTCATTACCTCTTTACTTCTAACTATTTAACTCATAATAATATTCAATTCAATTAACCAAACATAATTAAAGTTTATGAAATACCATTAACACTTTTACACTTCTAGGTTCACATGCACATTATTATTCAAAACATTTATACAAAAATCAAACACATATAACTCTACATTTTATTCATCCATATTGACCAGTTCCAGAGATACAGGTGCGGGTGGTTGCACCTTTACCGGGATCTTAGGCAACTCAACCCAACGTACTTTAAAAGTCAATCATAGAGAATATCTGCATAACTTAGTTTTTTGAACATGATATAAAAATATAGTGAGAATAAAATCCTAGTAGGTTCAACAATAAATCATAATCATCATCAATAATGATTGTCAAGTCATGTTTATTTGTATGAGCTACAACAATTATTTTAGGTCACATGAATACACTTTATCTATGAACATAAAAATCGTATAGTAATGACATGTATGGCATGAATAACTATTTTTAAAATATCATATGATGACTATCAATATATTTTTATATCAACCTACCCTGGTCAGGGTGAGTACTTTCTACTCTCTCGTACAGACTTTTCTCGCTCCGTCCAACATAGTACACTTTCTTTTCTCATTAATATAATCATAGTTGTTGGTAGGGCGTCCCCTACTAGTGCATCACACAGACTGTTATGTGACCGTGCTCATTTCATTTCATTTCTTTTCTTTTCACATTAATAGCCAAAATAAGATTTAAAAAATAAGTATGTTCATTATACTCACATGCCACAATTTTTCATCAAAATATAGTAATTACAAAAAATTATTGGTAATCATGCCATGAACATAATCATTTCAAATATAAAGAGTTCATGCAATGGCAATGGCTATGACATACACTAGTCATTTATTATTTTCATTTATAAGATTCTTCTTTTTTAAATATTATTTTCCTCACTCACTAAAAAAAGCATAACACCCTCATTTTAAATCTAATTGAGGTGATCTTGATGTCAATTGAAAGATAAGACAATCCTCTAAAATCCTTATATTGAAAATTTTAGTGAAATCTTATATAATCATGGGGTTACTACTCCCTCAAATTCAAAATTATTTCGTCTCGGGTAGGTTCAGACCTCTACTTAATAATTTGACCATATCTCCCTCATACAAACTTGAATTGAGGTGATTCCAAAGCTTATAAAAAGCTAAGCAATTGTACACAACTTTCATGTTTATCGTTTTTTTAGATCCCTTACTAATTATTCCTAGAAAATCAAAAATAAAAACGCTTACATTTACCACCCTGGATTCTAAACTAATTCTTACATTTACTAATTAATAAGTCATATCTCCCTCATATAGACTCCAAATTAATTTATTTCAGAGCCTATATATCCGTGATACATATATCTATATTTATTATATTAACAGTTTTCTTTAATTGCCTATAAATTTGTCTCAAAAATTCAAACATAGAAACATATATAACAGATTCTTGCCTAGTTAACCATTTTCTGACCGCTACTTACAAATCGGATAATATGTCCCTCATCTGTTCTTCGAATTAATTTATTCTAGTGGCTAACATTCCTTGAGACATAGATTTACATTTTTCATGTTAACTATTTCTTTTAATTTATAACCGATTCTTCCTAGAATTTTAAAAATATGAGCTTCCTTGGTTACTTTGAAATCCAGTTTCCTAACCAAACATTTTCTAAGGTTTTAGTTCATCATTATATTACGTCATCTTCCATTTTATTCCAAATTTACATCTAATTATATTCCATCAATTTTTTTACTACATTCTAATATACAAAATAGGAGTATAAAAATCCTAAAATTTGTCAATCCATAGCCATACTTATGCAGCACTTTCCACACCAACCAAAATATTCATAACATCCATCATATGCAAGATAACATGTAACATGATATAGCAACATCCATGACTAGTCATCAAAGTAGTAAATATTGTAAATTTCATCAAAATTTTAGAATCAAAATCTCATATACATGTTACAAATTTTAAAAAATTTCTTCAAAAAGAGATATTGTTAAATCTACCTAAAGATGTCCATATCTCACTTAGTGAATTCTTTTTCTTGTTTTCTCTTGAAGGAAGTAGCAAGATTCCTCACTCCCCTTAACTTTTCTAGCAGCTTAAATAAGAAAAGGAGGTTGAATTTTTAAACCCCAAGGATGAAGAGAAAAGATGGATTCAAGTAGAGATTAAGCTAACTTACCTTGAGTATTTAGTTCTATACCTCTCCTTCTTCTTCCTTCCTTTCTTCTCTTCTCTTTCTCTCCTTTCCTTACTTCTATTTTTCCTCACCTTCACTTGCATGAAATCAGAATGTTATAAGGGTGGGTTTTGCTTAAATAAACTATCAATTGGTTCACCTTTTATGATCATGGGTCTACCTTATCACAATTAGGATGCACTTGGTTGTTTTTTTGGGATAGATAACGCATGTTCTTGTCTTCCTCTCCCTTAGTCAAGATATGCATAGTAAAAGAAAATTTGCATTTAGAAAATTATGATAAAATGTTCTTAAGACAAGGGACAAAGTCCCTTTGATTTAGGAATTTATTTTCTTTTTCTTTTGTCTTACTCAAGTATGATAGGTTTGCCTTTCTAAGTGACTAATTTTTAGCCATTGAGTCTCCCTTGCTTGGCTGAAATTATTTATGTAGGATAAGGATGTTTTGTTATAATGCTATGTATTATTATTCACTTGTTGAAATCATGAATGTTGAATATAGATGTTTTGTCCTAATGCTATGTATTATTACTTACTTGTTGAAATTATGAATGTAGGATATAGATGTTTTGTTCTAATGCTATGTAACATATTCTTGATTATTATTACACTATCATTTACTCACATGATTTTGTTTTCCTCTTGGATTTGAGTTCATTCTTACCCATTTCCTTTGCTTTGGCTACAATTCTACCTTTCATGGAGAGCTTAGTCATATTTTCATAATTTTTGAGCTATCGGTTCAACTTCTATATCGTAGTCCAAGTCTATGTTTTATTTCTTGCTTAAGCTATCCAATTGGCTTGTTAGAAACTCATGTAAAGTGAAAAAAACTCTATATGAAGTGTCCATAGGTGAAAACCCAATTTATAGTTGGAGATGTTAAACTTTAGTAACTTTAACTCTTGAATTAGGAAAAATTACCCTAATGTATTATTCTTGAAATTTTAAGACCTTTACTTATTTTTTAAAAATTTATCTTCCTTACCCAAAGATTTCGCCACTTTTTAGTATGTTATTTTTAATTTTTTCTATTAAGTTTTCTCTCTTTACCTATTCCCTTAATGTTAGAAATATTTTTTATGCATACACATCATGTGAAGAATTTTTAAGGATTATATTTTCTTAAATATCTAAAAATTGTTTAATAAATTTTATTTCTTAAATTAAATATTTATGTACCTTTATTAATAAAAAAAATAAAATTAGAGATATTACATTAAATATTTATATATTTTTATTAATAAATGAAACGAAATTAGAGATGTTACACACCAAACATGACTAAGTAAGTCTATTTGAGGTTTTGCTAATAACCCCTTTAAAATGGGCCAACTTGTAGTGGGTTAACCCATATGAGTCTAAATAGCCCATTTTTAATATCTTGAGTTTAGAAGAAATTTTAAGGTTAAAAATTGTAATTTTCATAAAAAATTGGAAGGTGTGTTACCTTTCCTTAAAAAACTATGTGTTCTTCCTTCTAAATTTAAAATCAGTTATATTGAGTGAAATTTGTTTTATTTTTTCTATAAAGTTGGTTAGTAATAATTAAAAGGTGTGTTTTTTTGTGATATAAATTTTTTCCTATCATTTAGAAGTGTAAACTTATATATAATTTTTATCTTATTGTGTTTTGTTAAAGATTCTGTAAGTTTTAGACTTGATGCTTGGTTGATAAATATTAGGATCTTTGTTCTACCCAAAAAAACAAATACTATATCTTCCACAAACTAATTAGTTAATTGGTTCTACATATAGTCAAAAATAAATAAATAATATATTCATACATTCATATTCATATAAAAAAAATCTTTATTTATAACACATACCTATAAGGTTAAATGAGTTAAATGTTTTCCAATAACTTATTCTGCTAAAAATTATAATAAAATTATTTATAGAATTTTGAGATATGTTTGAGAGTTGGAAGGAGAAGGAAAGGAAATGATTCCAAAGCAACTGAAATGACAAAGAAGAGAAGGCAAGAAATGGTTAAATGATAATTTATCTTTCCCTGTTTGAATGTTTAAAATTACAAAACAATAAATTGAAGAAATTTAATTAAAGAAAATAATTCATCATAATATATTTTTATAAATTTTCCTTTACTTAAAATAATTATTTTACAATATTTTGATTTGTTGATATGAAATTTTAAGAAATAATGAAATGAATAACATAATAGTTAATAATTAGTTTCTACACCAACATTTCTGAATTATAAAAAGTGAAAACTATGAAAGAAAGAAGACTTTGGAGGAGTATAGAAGGTTAGTTAAACATTCTTCATTTTCTTTCCCTCCTTATAACAAACTGCCAAACAAAAAAAGTTTCAATGAAACATTATCTTCCTTTTTCTTTTCTATTATTCTCCATCCAAATATATTCTTGCTGAATAATTTAAACTTTTGGTTAGAAATAGTTCTTGATATTATTAGAGTGAATTTCCATTTTAATCCTTGAAAAATATACATTTTTTCAATTTGATCTCTCAAAATTTTATTTCTTAATTTAATTCTCAAAAGACTATATTATTTTTAAGAAATTCTCACAATAACCTTGTTAAAAAATATTTAATAGATTTGTTTCACCCACCAAACCAAAAACTTGCGTGAACTATGTTTTGACTTAAACTAAATAAACTATTGGTTAAGCTAAATAAATAAATTTGTTAAATATATCTTAATAGAGTAAATGTGAGAATTCTTTTTTAAATAGGATAGTTTTTAAAAGACTAAATAGAAAAAATAAAACTTTAGATGATTAAATTGAACATACCTAACTGTTAAGAATCAAGACAACTATTTATTTATAGTATCAAAATTTTTATGATTAAGCGGTTAAAAGTTGAATTCTCTCCCATCTAGTCTTCACTTAAGAATTTAGTATATGTTTGGAGGACGGATAATGGAAAGCAAGAGAAGAGAGGTTTTATTGAAATCTTCGCTTTGTTTGGGATTTTGTGGGGGAGAATAAAGGATTTTTAAGTAACCATCTAAAATTCAAACTCCTTCATTCCTTATGATATTAAATTTTCTCAACTGAAAATTTTGGAGAAGAAATCAATAATTAAGTATCATGTTATTCATTCTTTTTTACATTTTTATATCAATAAATTAAATTAGTATAATTGATTATTTTAATAGAAGATAAATTTATAAAAAAAACCTAATCAACTATTTTTGTATCAAATCTTTTTAATTTATTAATTTTTTTATTCTAAAGATCCAAATAAGAGAAAGAAAAATCACATTTAACCATAAATCCATTCTTTTATCTTCTCTTTTTTTTTTAATTTCTTATATAATTTTTTCTTTCAATTTTCAAATATATATTTAAATTGTGTGCCTATATATATATATATATATATATATATATATATATATATATATTGATAGTAAGAGAACTTTTCACGCACTTAGTTTGAGTTAAATATTATATTTTATAGTCAAAATTTTAAGTTGAATAATTATTTGACAATATTCATTTATTGTGTTAACAATAACACTAATGAAATGCTTCCGATGGAGCAAACTACTAAAAACAAATACTAGTAACAGAAAAGAAAAAAAAAAAAAGGTAAAAACAATAGGGAAAAATCTATTGTGCATTGATAGGGGTATCTAGGTTCACATCACATGCCTGTAAGGAAGGGAGAGAATATAGATATGAAAGGGACGCGAGTCAGAAGTTACGTGTTAGCCTTTGGATGGTCTCACCTATTAATAACCTACACCTACCTGCATCAGATTCAGACCCAAGAGCAGCTTTCCTCTGTCTTCTTCCTTCCATGTACTGTCACATCAAAACGACTCGTGTCTTCACTCTCCATTGTCATTCCACACTCGATCTCCCCGACATGGATTTTTCTTTTTGGTAATTCTCGAAATTGATTTTCTTTCTATGCGTTCTTATTAATTTATCACTTTTTAAAATATATGGGCATTCTTTTAAATTAATATTTATCAGAAATTATTAAATATTATAGTCCATGTCAAATAACTATATTATTAAACTTGTTCCAAATATGTATTAAATATATTAAATATATTTATTTATTATAAAAAGTAAAATAAACTCCCACTGAAATTTTCCTTAAAAAACAAGAAAAAATTACATGAAAAAAATCAAATTTTGGATTTTGCAAGACAATTTTATAGTTACAAGATATCTAGAATTTAGGAGTTTTGATATATCAAAATTATAACATGTAAAATTGAAAGATACCCCCACATTTATGGTTCAATATTTTATTTCTTAATAGAATTTTGACACCATTAAGCCATTAACTACTTTAGATTCACAAACAACTTATACGACAGCCAGTTATAACAAAGTTAGTGTGTTTCCTTTGTAGAGTATTTTCCGTCTTAATCCCTAGCCTTTTGCTCAATTTCAAATAGAGTTAGTGTGGATTTCTATGAAAATCTATTTAAGTAGTGTTTGATTTATAAAAAATTTTATTCTCAGAAAAGTTTTATAGATATGTTTGGTTATCACTCCCTCTTTTGAGAATATTTAACAGAATTTTCATCAGAATTTTTTTATACTTTAAGTCTATGCTGTGTGTTAGAATCATGGGTTCTGATGTGTCTTTCTGCTATTTTTTATGAAATAGGTAGCGTTTTTTATGTTTTTGAAACTTGGCGATGTTGTTAAATATCGATTATGTTTGCTTTCTTTGTTATTTCGCTGTTATAAGGTTTTAATTGAACTGCAACTTCACTTTTCTTCCTTGTTAGATTGAGATGATCATGTCATGTGCAAAAGTAAGAACCAAAGGAAGAAGAAAGGAAGAGAATAATAGAGAGATGAAGGAGATTAAATGAATTGTATTATACTTAGATACTGATAATACAAAGTTAAAGCCTTATATAGAAGTCTAACTAAAGTTTAACTTCTATAACAAATAACTAACTAACTTCTTTCATATATCATCTTACATCTCTCCTCAAACTCAAGAATGTTGCACCTACAAAACCCTGAGTTTGGACCTTAAAGTTAAAAATCAAGTAATAGGTAGGGGAGTAGTTAAAATACTAGCTAGTTGGTGTTGGGAAGAGATATGTAGTAGATCAATTTACTTTTAGATAACCTCCTCACAATCGAAGAATAAATCCAATTCAAGATATTTAGTTCTTGAGTGGAGAACTGGATTAGCACTAAGAAGAATAGTGTCTAGATTGTCATAATACACCTTGGAAGTGTTAACTGGAATGTTAAGTTCATAAAGAAAGGATTGAATGCATATCACCTCTGCAACAAGATTGGCTAGACTCCTATACTTAGCCTCTGTAGAAGAATGAGAAACAGTGGGATGCTTATTCGAATAACAAGAAATAAGGTTGTTTCTGTAAAGTCTAGATTTTTTTTTCTACATTAGGCATGTTAAATGCGCCATATGTATAAACACAATATATATAAATATATATATATATATATATATATATATATATATACACACACACACACATATTTATTACAAACCTCATACATGTTATAATTATACAATACAACATTTTAATACATAAATAAGAGTCTTTATACAGCACTTCACCATTGTAATACAAAGGGTGAGGAGGTGGTGTTAACATCTAGATCTCCATCAGTAACGCCATTTTGTGTTGCATCTCATTTCTTTTTATTTGAACATAACACCACAATAATAATGAGAATAAAAGTTCCCAGTAGACTTAACATAAATAAAATATGATGAGAAAACAGAAGTTATATTTAGCTGTATAAGCTACAGAGAAATATCAAAATTTTGAGATAAAATTATAATTTTTGTTTATGCAAAATTATCATACTACACATGCACTAAAAATTCATTTTTTTATAATGCTCAGCCATATCATGGCTTTTAATTTACTCATTTACTATATGTATAGTGACCAATCGACTACAGTCACAATAAGTGATCAGAGAATGTGAGTACATCACCCTCCTGCCCCCTTACATTACCACTGTCACTCGGTTGGAGCGACCCTCCTTTGGCTCACTCAAGCTAATAGGGCGTTCCCTACTTGGTACCGTCTCAAGCCATACAACCCGTCGATATTCATCCATACATATAAATGTATATATATAAATTCATATTCATGAAATACAATATATAACTATCAAGCAACTCGTCATGAGTTTTACGCTTGCCATTTAATTACTTTCATAATATGATGCATCATTTTTATACCAAATGATTAATAATCATTCATCACATACCAATATTCAACATAATTCATTTTAAATCAAATAAATAGAAAGAGTAATTTGTGACACCAAAATCATCATTTTAAAAGTATTTTTCTTGAATATATGTTTCCTAAAAATATTACAACAAACAAGATTATTTTTAGGCATAAAACAGTGAAAAATATGATAATCCAGCACCCAACACGGCCTGGCCATGTTCAAGACATGGCCATGCTTGAAAAATACTTCAAACATATAACATCCTTTTTTTATATTATTATTATACAATATTGCGTTCACATACACGTCATTAATCAAAACGTACATGCAATATATCAAAGACATAGATATTTACATCTTGTTTATTTTGGTTGACCAATTCCGGAGATATAGGTGCGGGTGGTTGCACCTTCACCGGGATCTGTGCCAACTCGCTCACAAATATTTTATTTAGGATCTGCCCATCATAGAATAACTCGATCCAATGTGCACTAAAAGCTATAGCTATAGAAAATCTGCATAACTAATTTTCTGAACATGATATGAAAATATAGTGAGAATTAAATCCAGTAAGTTCAACAATAAATCATCATCAATAAAGCTCATCACGCCATGTTCAGTTGTATAAACTACAGAAAATATCTTTGGTCACATGAATGCATTATATCTACGCACATAAGAATCATACTGTAATGATATGTATGACAAGATTAACTATTTTCAAAATATCATATGATGGCCATCAACTTATTCTCATTTCAAGCTACTCCGGTCAGGGTGAGTATCCTCTACTCTCCGATACGGGCTTTTCTCGCTCCGTCCGACATGGCCCACTTTCTCTTTCTTTTCTCATTATCATGATCATAACCATTGGTAGGGCGTCCCCTACTGGTGCACCACACGGATTGCCATGTGACTGTGCTCATTTCTTTTCTTTTCACAATAATAGCCAAAAATATGCTTTCAATAACAAGTATGTTCATCAGAATATAACTATTACCAAAAATCATTGGTAATCATGCCATGAACATAACCATTTCAAATATCACTTTATAAAATATTTCCACGTCAAAATTTCACACTTAAGATGGTAAGAAGTTCATACAATGGCAATGGCTATGGCTATACTAGTTATTTATTATTTTCATTTATAAGATTCATCTTCTTTCTTAAATATTAATTTTATTCCTTTATTTTCTTGATGCAGGTTTTCATCACATCTAACCTTCTCTTACTAATTAGAGCATAACTCCCTCAATTGAACTCCGATGTAGGTGATCTTGTTGTCCATTTCAAGATAAAACAATTATCTAAAACTATTATGTTGAACAGGTTAGCGAAATATTAAGAAATCAAGGTGATATTACTCCCTCAAAGTACAGGATAGTTCCTCTTGGATAGGTTCTGACCTTTAGCTACTAATCTGTCCATATCTCACATATGAATTCCAAATTAAGTGATTCCAGTGGCTGAAAATCCGTGACACATCTATCTATAATTCATATGTTAACCATTTATTTTAATTCCTTATAGAGTGTTTTCAGAAATTAAAATACCGAAATTATCCTAACATATTCTTCCCAGATGAACCATTTTCTGACCTTTGCTTACTAATCAGACGATATATACATCATATGGACTCTAAATTGAATGATTCCAGTGGCTACAAACCCATGACACATATATTTTGAATTCTTATGTTAACCATTTATTTGAATTCCCTACAGATAATTCCCAGAAATTAAAATACCGAAGCTATCCTAACATATTCTTCTCTGATGACCCATTTTCTGACCTTTGACTACTAATCGGCTCATATATTCCTCATATGGACTCCCAATTGAATGACTCTAGTGCTAAAAATCCGCAACACACATATCTATAATTCTTATGTTAACCATTTATTTTAATACCATACAGATAATTTCCAGAAATTAAAATACAGAAGCTGTCCTAACATATTCTTCCCTGATGAACCATTTTCTGACCTTTGACTACTAATAAGCTCATATCTTCCTTATATGGACTCTAAATTGAATGATTCCAGTGGCTAAAAATCCATAACACACATAGCTATAATTCTTATGTTAACCATTTATTTTAATTCCATACCGATAATTCCCAAAAATTAAAATACAGAAGCTGTCCTAACATAATCTTCCCTGATGAACCATTTTCTAACCTTTGACTACTAATAAGCTCATATCTTCCTCATATGGACTCCAAATTGAATGATTCCAGTGCCTTAAAATCCATGACACACATAGCTATAATTCTTATGTTAAACATTTATTTTAATTCCGTACAGATAATTCCCAGAAATTAAAATACCGAAGCTATCCTAACATATTCTTCCCTGATGACCCATTTTCTGACCTTTGACTACTAATCAGACCATAGCTACCTCATATGGACTCCAAATTGAATGATTTCAGTGGGTAAAAATCCGTGACACATATATCTTTAATTCTTATGTTAACCATTTATTTTAATTCCTTATAGATGGTTCCCAGAAATTAAAATACCGAAGCTTAAAATTCTGCCACCCATAGCCATATCCATGCAAAACTATCTACACCAACCTAAGTATTCAAACATACATCACATGCAAGATCAATATGTAACATGATATAGCAACATCATGACCAATCATAAATGTTCTAAGATCAAAATCTCATATAAATATTATAAGTTTCAAAAGTTTTCTTCAAAAAGAAATATTGTTAAACTTACCTGGAGCACTTAGTCTCCTAGACTTCTCCTTCCTCTTTCTTCCTTTCTTCCTCTCCTTTCCTCACTCTACCTTGCTTCTATTTTTCCTCTCTCTCACTTGGACGAAATTCTAATGTTGTAAGGGTGGGTTTTCTTATATAGACCACCAAATAATTCAGCTTTCATGATCATGGGTCTAACTTATCACAATTAGGATACACTTTGTTGAATTTTTGGAAAAAAACAACTTATATTCTTGTCTTCCTCTTCCTTAGTCAAGATATGCATAGGAAAATGAGATTTGTATTTTGAAAATTATGATAATATGTTCTTAAGATATGGGACAAGGCCCCTTTGATTTAGGGATTTATTTACTTTTTCTTTTGTCTTAATCAATTATGATAGGTTGCCTTTTTAAGTGGCAAATTTATAGCCCTTCAATCTCCATTATTTGGTTGAAATTATTTATGTGGGATATAGATGTTTTGTCCTAATGTTATGTCTTATGATACCACTTGCTAAAATTATGAGTGTAGGATATAGATATTTTTGTCCTAAAGCCTTGTATTATTATGCCACTTGCCAAAATGATGAATGTAGAATCACACCACTTGCTAAATTTTTGTCTTAATGCCATATCACCTAATCTTGATTACACCATTATTTCATCACTTTAATTTTATTTTTTATTTTTATTTTTCCTCTTGGGTTTGGGCTCATTCTTGCCCATTTTCTTTACTTTGGTTAAAATTCTACCTTTCATAATGGGCTTGGTCACATTTTCATGATTTTTGGGCTACCGGTCCAATTTCTATATCCTAGTCCAAGTCTATGTTTTATTTCTTCCTTGGGCTATCCTATTGGCTTGCTAATAATTCATGTGAAGTAGAAAAACTCTATATGAAGTGTCCATAGGTTAAAGCCCAATTACGGGTGGAGATACTAAATTTAGTAACTTTTGCTCTTAAATTAAGAAAAATTACCCTAATCCGATCTTCTTGAAATTTTAAGACCTTTACTTACTTCGCAAAAATTTTTCTTTCTTTACCTAAGAATTTCATCTTTCTTTAGCATGTTTATTTCTAATATTTCCTCTTAGGTTTTCTTTCTTTACCTATTCCATTAATATTAGAACATTTCTATGCATATATGTAAGGTGAAAAATTTCTAAGGAAAATATCTAAAAATTATGGGATGTTACAAAACATGCTTAAAAATAGCCCCGAACACGGCCTACTAGTGTTGAAGCAACCCAGAACACGGCCTGGCCGTGTTCTGTGACCTTTCTTCACTTATTCCATCATATCTCCCTCATACAAACTCCGATTGAGGTGATTTCAAATCCTCTAGGAAGCTAGGACAATTATCTACAAATTTTATGTTTATATTTTCTTCAAAGTCTCTATGGATTATTCTCAGAAAATTAAAATAAAAACACTTATTTTTACTATCCTGAATTCTGACCTCTACTCAATTAATCAGCTATATCTCCCTTATATGAACTCCAGGTTAAGTAATTCTAAAGCCTATAGATCCATGAGACATATATCTACAATTCATATGTTGACCATTTCTTTAAAATCCTTACCGAATTTTCTTAAAATTCTAAAAACCGAAGCTTCCCCAATTATTCTGAAATTCAGTTTAATTTATCTTCTCCTTTGATTTTCTTTTATATAATCCCATGCACCCATATACATGTCCAAACATCCAAAACAGAATTTCATATAAATATCTAGACCACATGTTATCCAAAATCACATCTAAACAAATCTAAAAATTTATATATAATCTTATACAAAATTCATTAATAAATGTTAAACCAACCTCAAATTCCTTTAAACTCGGTGCTTGATTCCTTGATTTCTCTTTCCTCTTCCTTCTCCTTTTTCTTCCTCTTTCTCTTCCCCTTTTCTCTTCTTCCCCTTTCTTTTTCTCCTTTTCTTTTTCTTCTCTTTCCCTCCGACACTCCCTCCCCTTCTCCTTCTTATCTTCCCATTATTTTATTTTATTTTTTCCCTACTTACCTCCTACCTACCACCTCTTTATCTCCAAAATGTCTATGCCATCATCCATACTTACACTAATGCCATCCCCATAAATTACATAAATTAAATGCTATTTTAACCATTCCTACTATCTTATTTGACTTAAGTAAAATAATTTAATCCTCCCATGAGATCCAAAATCCGTTCTCCTCTTTGAAAGAAATGAATTCCAATTAGTAACATAAGAAAAAATCGGGGATGTTACAGTTTCCAAATAAAACACAAGCACTAGATGTGCTTCTACGATCATGCAAGTCATTTTTCTAATCAGCATCACAAAAGGTAGTGAACTCAAAGGAAGAAGACTTGGTGAATGTTAGATCAAAAGTCAGAGTTCTAGCAAGATATCTTAGCAATCGTTTGACTACAATCCAATGTTTATCGATGGAATTTTTCATAAATCGACATACTTGATATATAGAGTATACAATTTTAGGGTGAGTAATTATGACCTAAAGCAAGGCACCAATTATGCTTCTATAAAGAGAAGGATTATTAAATGGTTTAGACCTTGCTACAATGATTTTTGTGAGGTTTTCCATGTTGCATTCCTACTTTAAAAAGGAGATCCTTGATATATTTTTCTTGAGAAAGAAGGAAAGAGCCATTTGGTGTATATTTCACCACAATACCTAAAAATTAGTTAAGTTCGCCAAGGTCTTTCTAGAGAAAGACAGAATTTAGTTGCTACACCAATTGAGAAACAAGATTAGGACAACCACTAGTAATTATGATATCATCTACATATACTAAAACTAGCAAAGTGGAGTTTCCATGCTTAATAAACAATGAACTATCATATTTAGAAATAAGAAATCTGAGAGAAATAAGAGTTTGGCTTAGTTTTTCAGATTAAGCTCGCAGAGTTTGCTTGAGTTTATACAAATACTTGTGCAATTTGTTGATAAATTGCTTGTTTAAGGATTAGAAACCTTATGGCTGAGTCATGTAAACATTTTCATTAAAAACACCATTCAAAAAGGCATTTTTTATGTCTACTTAATGTAAAACCCAACCTTTTGTAAGTGCTAAGCTCAAAATAGCCTTCACTGTTACAACTTTAACAACTAGACTGAATGTTTTAGTTAAATCACAACTTGTTCTTTGATGAAAGCCCTTAGCAACCAATTTAGCATTGTACTTTTGAAGTAAGCCATCTAGACTTGTCTTTACATGAAAAACCCACTTACATCCAGTGAAATTTTTACCTTTGGGAAAGTCAATTGGAGACTAAGTATTTTTTTTTAATTAAAGCATTATGTTCCTTTTTCATGGCAGCAAACCAAACAGAATATTGGATAGCCTTTTTTTACTATTTCTAGTTTAGAATTTGAGGCATAAACACATCTATTGTTGCTCTTGTTGTCATAGGATGGTTGCCAAAAAGATGGGGGTTAGAAAATTGAGGAGGATTAGTGAGTGTTTGGGATTATATTAAGGGACTAACAGCAACAATAGGTTGTGAAGGATTGGTAAGTGAAATATTATTAGAGTGAGAGTAGAAGGCATAAGTGAGTGAAACTGATATAAGGAAGTAGCAAAAATAGGGAGAAAATAATGTGTTTAAATGTAAAGGATAATGTGAGAATGGGAATTGGCATATGTGTTTGAGGTAAATTAGAAAAAAAGGTAGATTAATAGAAAAGGAGCAAGATTGAAAAGGAAATTCAGTTTCAGTAAAAATGACATGCTTGTAGATATAAATTCTACCAAATGAATCTAAACATCTGAAGACTTTATAGTTAGGAGCATAACCAAGGAAAGTACATTTAGATGACTTGAAATTGAATTTGTATTGTTGATAGGGTCTTAATAAGGGAAAGCAAGAGAAACTAAATATTTATAGGAATAAATAGTTAGGTGTGGAATGAAATAGTACCTCATAAGGAGAAACTAAAAATAGAATTAGAGTTGGGAGTCTATTAATGATGTATGCTTCTATTCTAAATGCATCCTCCCAAAAATTTTAATGTCATAGAAACTATAGCTAGAAGTGAAAGCCCATTTTAGTAATATGTTTATGTATCCTTTTAGCTCTACCATGTTGCTCAGATGTATGGGGGCACTATGACCGATGAATTATGCCATGTTAAGTTAGATAAAAAGTAAGGGCCTTAAATTCTCCTCCACTATTGATTGTCACATCATTAATTTGCAATCAAATTATAATTCCACTATGAATTTCAAGTTGACAAAAGTGATAGCAACTTATGATTTTATTTTTAGAAAATAGATCCAACTAAAATTAGAATAAGCATCAACAAACACTACATGGTACTTATAACCATTTGAAGATACTATAGGTGAGGGACCCCATAAATTAGTGAAGATTAATTTAAGCTGTCTAGAGTATACTATTTTAGAGGAAGAAAAAGGTAACTTTTATGCTTTGCCTAACAATAATTATCACAAAAAGGAATAACACTTTTATTAATTAAAGGTAGATTACATTTGTGTAAGACTTGATTTACAACACTAAGGTACAATGACCAAGTTTATTGTGCCAAATGACAAATGAATCTTTCCTAGTAAGTACTGCATTCATGGAATGGTGAGGCTTTGACAGCAGTTGCAGTATCAAAAGCATACAAGCCATTAGCTTTAACTATTCCTTGCAACAAATTTTGGCGAATAGCCTGTGATTTCTCCAAGCACTTGTGAAGGTGAAATTCAAAGTACAGTCCATTTTCTTTAGCAAACTGAAATACACAAAAAAGATTTTTTTTTATGTTAAGCTCATGTAGTAATTCATTTAAGGTTAAAACTAAAGAATTAAAGGGAGTTTCAATAAGAGATAAACCAATGTGCTTAATTGAAAAACTTAAGCCATCCCCTTTGTACAACTTTTCTTGGCCTAAGAAATCATCACTAATTTTTAGGTTGTCAATATTAAATGTCACATAAGGAGTAGCTCCTAAATTATGATACTAATTTTGATTAGCTAGAGTATTACCTACCAAAATGACCTTTGCCCCTTGAAAACTATCCTCTACTGTTAAAATGTCCATTCCAATTACCATTGCCTTTGCCAAACCCCAAACTGCCTTTACCAAAACAACCATTAAGAAAAGAACCTTGTTTATGGTTAAACTGTCTTTGATGACCACCATTTATTTGAACAAGATTAATTAGGAAACGACATAATCTAATTTCCTCTTATCTTTCTCTAACCTTTCTTCTTGAGTCGTAACTAAAAACTCTAGGTCATTAACAACATTAAAATCAAGCCTAGAAGTTACAAAGCTCACAAAACCATCATACTCACTCCTTAATGCCTAAAAAATAACTTTAATTTTCTTACATTCACTCACTAGTGAACTTATTAATTCTAAAGAATAAATTTTTTTCTTAATTTTAATCATAAACTCACTAATAGACATGCTACCATTCTTGATGAACTCAACTAAAAAAAATCTGTCTTATCTTTACTCAAGTTTAGGCAGAGAAAAATTTCTTAAGCTTATTCCAAATTTGAAACGAACTGTTAGTGCTTACCATTCTCATAAGAATTTCTTCTGGCATTGAAGATAACAACCAAGAAATCAGAAGCCTATATTGTCTCATCCAATCAACAAACTCTGGATTAACATTTTCTGGGATTGCATCTTTATGTGACTTGAACTTCAGTGGTGCACTTCTTTGATCTTTAAGAAAACTTTCAAGACTATGACCAAAGAGTGTTGAATGCACTTGCTTCTTCCATACTAGAAAATTGGATTCATCTAACTTTATAGAACAAGAATGATTGAAGGTTACTAGATCATATTTCTTCATTGTGTTCGGATTACTTCATGAAGATGGATGAGTTTCCATTGAACAAAGTTATGATAGCATGTTACATTGAGATGATCATGTCATGTGCAAAATTAAGAACCAAAGGAAGAAAAGAGGAAGTATAGAGAGATGAATGAGATGAAATGCATTGTATTATTCTTAGATATTGATCATAAAACGTACATAGCTATGTATAGAAGCTATCTAAGCTATAACTATCTAACTAAACTTTAACTACTAACTAACTTAATTGATTTCTTTCTTATATCATCTTATATTCCTAGTCTATCAACTTTTAATCTATGTAATCTATGGTAGGTGTCTTTTGTTTTGTTCTTCATAGTTGCATGAGCTAGTTACATGGTTCTTAATTAACAAGTGGAGGTTTATAAGGTTTTTATGGCTATGATCTTCTTATATGTTAGATTTGATACCTGATTTCTTGTTATGAACCCTTGGTTTACAAGTCTTCTTCATTAAAACTCTCTTTTACTCCTCTACAATTACCCAAAAACTTTCATCCCCTTTGACTCTTTTTTTGCCTTGTTAAATCATATTCCTTTAAGTTATGTTAACCTGCGAAGAGAGATAGGTTGGACTGATTCTAGTGATTCAAAAGTGGATATTTACATTAAGGATTTGGAGGACATGAAAACAATTAATCCAACAAGACCCTTAGAACCTTAGAGTAAAAAAGGTCAAGTCATTGACCCAAATTGGCAACGAATAGAGCAAAATTGAGCATACTAGAACTAATATTTTATAGGTATAGTTTACGATGTAAGAGATTTTTTTTGTCTTGAATGCAAAGAATAGTGAATTATGGAATTTACAAGGAAGAGTGCAAGTGGTGGGCAAAGAGGATAATCGTTATGTCTTTCATTTTGACAATATGATTAATTAGGACTATGTTCTTGGAAATAGCCCATGGACAGTATATGGCGGCCTAATGATGATATTTCAACAATGTCCTAACTTAGTTATACATGATTTGAATATTTCTCATTTTCTTATTTGGGTTCAACTTTAGGCATTGCCTCTAGAATACCAATTGCCATAATTTACAGTCTAGATAGCATCTATGGTTAGGGACGTTATAGAGGTAGACTGGGCACCAACCATCCTAGAAATATCAAGTTTATAAGGGTTAGGGTATGTTTGGATCCTTGCAAACCTTTGGTAATGGAAAGATTATTGAGAGTGGCTCTTTATCACAATTTGTAGGCACAATTCAGGTATGAATGTGTCTATAGATTTTACCGTAATTGTAATCAATTAGGACATATCTTTTATAGATTCTAGATGAGTGTTGAACAGATTCAGCATGCATTTAAACAACAAATGGTGAATTTAATGACAACATTTAGAGTTGGCTATGGTTTCTTATTACCTCAATTGCATTTTACTACTAATTCCTGTGCTTTTGCTAGAAGACTTAGTAGAAGAAACATTGTTATAGAGTTTACTAATGGGCCTAATGGTGTCTTTTACACATCCTTTAATCTTGCTCCTATTGAGTTGGATTTCAACCATTTGGAACAACTTATGATGCTTGTAAATAAGGAACAAATGGCATGTCCTTACTATTCTCTTATCTCTAGCCCATAGCAGGATCCTTAAGAAGACCCTATGCAAATCCCAAATCAAAATATGGTTAATAATATTATCTACATCTCTGATGACTACACAAAGGAAGATCGTAAAGAGGCCTACAAAATGGAGGTCTAGCAAGTGAATTAGGAAGAGGATGATCATGGAGTAAACAACTAGAATGTTTTCTTAAGAAGTGAGAATGTACATCACCCCCTACTAGTTGTTAACCCACGAAATGCTCACCTGATGGCCTCATTGCCAAGTAATAAGCTCAAATAGGTTTAAACATATAATGGAGATTATTTATTAGCAAATAGCATATAGGAAATGAATCAACAAAAAGTAGGCTATGATATCTCATCCTTACATGCTTTTGCTTAGGAATTTTGCAAGAGAGGAAATTTTGAATGCTTGGAAATGAATAAACTAAGAGATTGAATTTAAAGATCTATTATTGCTAAAGGAAAATCCCAATTTAGGTTCCCAGAAGGTACACAGATGAATGAATACAAAAGTTATTTAAACTACATTCTTTCTTAGCTATATACTTTCACATTTAAGGTGAACGCCCTTACATCAGCTCGCTCTTAACTAAAAAAAAATTTAAGGACAAGTATGCAAGGCAACCAATTTTTGTTGCCAACCCTTCGTTTAGTATAACGATGCATTGAGTGTGTTTATTACTTTCCAAAGCACAATGTTCCCCTTAACTTCCTTTAAGCTATAGCAATGTCCCCTTCATGAAATGTTCCTTATCCTTAAGGAAGTTAGGAACTCAAGGAATCAAGAAAGTTAGGAAATTTCTAGTTGTATTACTGAAGATTGACCCAAGAAGCATCTTCTTCAAGGGTGTGAGCCGACTATACTAGGACCTCAGTAATGGCTAACACCTCTTTGTTTTGCTGTCAAGTATCTTAATGGGAATTAAAGGCATATTGCCTTGATCATTTAATGAAGGTAAGGTGGCTAAGACTTGTCCTGAGCCATAGTCTAATCAAAGAGATATGAAAAACATTGTGTACTTTGGTATCTTCCAGAAGGTGGAGCTTGTAAGCCACTATACCAATCCTTTCTATTACTTAAATGGATCATAATACAATGCTGCTAGCCAATCTTAAGGTTGGAATAAAAGATTGCTTGTAAGGTTGGAGCTTGAGATACACCAACCTTCTTGGGGACTGTAGCCACCCTTTGTCCCGAAATGACATGGCCAAGATATTCCACTTGTATAATGCCAAAGGAGCACTTACTCTTCATAGCAAACAAGGTGTTAACCTTGAAAACTCCTTGCACCAATCTTAAATGATGCAAATATTACTGCCAATCCATGATATAAACTAGGATGTTATTAAAAAAACTAGCATAAACCTCCTCAAGAATGTCCTAAAAATGTCATTCATCAATGCTTGAAATGTTATTAGGGAATTGGATAGTTCATATAGCATGACTAGTCATTCATAGTGACCATTATAGGTTATGAATGTTATCTTGTGTATATTAGGAGCATACATTTTAATTTTATGATAACAAGCCCAGAGATCTAATTTGCTAAAGTATCTTGCTCAATGAAGCTCATCTAAAAGTTCCTCAATTAGGGGTATTGGGAATCGTTCCTTTATTGTAATTTCATTAAGTTTCCTATAGTCCACACAAAAATTCCACATATTATCTTTTTCTTTACTAAAATGATGGGGGAGGCATAAGGACTGGTGCTGTAATATCTCGTAATTTTTATTTTTAAATAATAATGTTTTGTTATAAACAAATATATTTTTATTTTTTTAAAATGATTATGTTTTGCTAAAAGTAAGTATAATTTTAATTAAAATAATTATTATTTTGTTTAAAATAATTATATTGGCCTCTAATATTTTTTTTATTTTTAGAAATATTCTTTCTTTTATTATGCATAAAAATATTTATTTTGTGATTTTTTTTATTAAATTTTTTATCAAAAAAGTCATGATTTAATAGTGCAACTAAAGTTTTGCAAAAACAGAAATTTTTGGGGTATTTTAAGATGAGCAATAATATTTATATGTGTATATATATATATATATATATATATATATATATATATATATATATAAATAAATCTCATTATTCAATTATTAAATAATAATAAAAGGAGAAAGGAAATGGGAGGCAAAGCATACGGATGGCAGAGGAGGCAACATTTTTTTCTTCTCTTTCTTTCTCTAAGCTTCTCAACTTCTCTCTAGGATTTCTTTTATTCTAGACATCTAATTGAGATACCGGAGGTACCGTTGGACTTGTGGTGACGAGAGTTTTAAAACCCATCGATCAATTTTGCTGGAAGTTCACCAAAATTTTGCCAGAAAATTGTGAATAGTAACTTATAGGTAATTTTTCTAAAATGTTACATTTTTGATAGTTTTTCAAGCTTTCAAGTTACGAGTTTTGTTAAGGATGTAGAGTATTGGTTGTATGATAAATTTCACGGTCAAACAACGTGATTTGGTGTTTTAATTTTGCAAATTTTTCTTCGATGAATAGTAACTGTAAACAGTGTCCAAACAGTAAATGTGAACAGTATTTCAGCGTGAATAGTGATTTTGTCGTGCGTGAACATTATTTTTAGTCATGAACAATGACTAGCATTGACCAAGTTGCCAGATTCATTTCCTAGGTTTTTGGACCCTCCAAACACGTTTTTGAGGTTTATTTAGTCACACTTGAATTGAAAAAGTACATTTTTGGAGCTGTCCAATTTGGGACCCTTATCTTGTGAGTGGATAATATTTTCTATGATATATTTTACATTTTTCTTATACTTTGATTGTGTTATTGGTGCAACATATGATTTTATTATTGTATTTTCAGCTCTTGAAAATTTATGAATGATTATCTTTACTTATTGGATATTATTCCTCTCAAATATGGCTTGATGGAAATTGTAAATGTTCACATGTCATGAATTTGGAACCCCTGGAATATATGTTGCATATATGCATTTCACTACTTGAGAATGATGATTGAGGAGTATTTGGAATTGATAACCCATATGAAAATTTTTATGGAAATTGTAGAAAAATGAATTGAACATGGAAAGTATTCTTATTTGAAAAGTACATTGTTTTATGCAATTATTTTGTGGAGGAATCCTATTGGAAATACTGTTTGCTAACAGCAGGTGATATTAGCCCTGGTGCACCTTGACAACTTAGCTAGCAGGAGTGGTGCTAGCCTCGTGTGATGGCCAACACACGGGAGTCATGTGTTATTTGAGGAGAGTGGGATGCCCCCTATATGTATTATTGATTATATGTGATTTGTCCTCCCTTGTTGTATGCTTGGAAAGTACCTATATTAGAGTCCCTTCGCGTGTCCTCTTGAACGGTCGTAGGGCAAACCTTAGCTAGAATGCTGAGTTTAGAAAAATCCTACACTGACAAAGTACGGAAGGGGTTGAACTCTAATATGGTGGTTCTGATATGGAATTCTCCTAAAGCATGTGAAATATTTTATTGCATAACAATATTATTTTATAATCAAGCTGCACTGTATTAGGTGTTGAATATTTGACTATCATTTGAAATGAAGATATTTGAAATACAGGTCCCATATGGATATACTTCCAAACTGTAATTTTCTATGTGATAAATTTTAAAACATAAGTTCATCCATATGATGACTTAAGAGATTATAGGAGGTCTTATTTGCTCACTGAGTTGTAAAACTAACTACACGATATTTACATTTTTTTCAAATAAGGATATAGAGTCTGATCTTACAGATAGGTGATCAACTAGGCTGCTTAATCTCTAGGTTAGCCTACGTTTCTTCCAAGGCTCACGTTATTTGGATTGTATTGTATTTGTATTCTAGAGTATGCTTTATATGCCACAAGAAGGATCCCTACTTCTGCTGTTACTCTGATGTTTATAGACTTGGTCTGTATATGGATATGTATGGGAGAACCTATATGTATCTGTTTCTATGATAAATGATTGGAATATTCATGTTTATAGAAAATATATGTTCATGGTATACGTGTTTTACGTGCCCTAAAATTAGGGGCGTGACAGGTGCAATGTTGGATTACCCTTGAATCTAACATTGCTTCCACCATTTTATTAATTATGTCTTTCTAGATTTGAGGATATCTATAGGGTCATTGGTTGATGGGGTTACTAGCTTCTAAAATAGGTATTTTGTGATCATACAACCTACTTAGAGGAAACTAAGAAGGATTTTAGAATACTACCTCATACTCATTTAGTATTGCAACTATTTCTTCCAACATATCCTTTAAATTATGATAATCACTCTTCTCTTTAAGTTTTAAAGTCATCAACATTCCTTCTTTCCTTCCATGACCATTGGCCATCCTAATAGGAAATGCATTAGTCGTATTATATAGCCAAAAAAATTTACCTACAACTTCACACACCTGTTACTTAGACTGTACCCCCTCTAAACAAATTTCCTTCTACAAGTGCTTGAAAGACATGGTAAGCTTACTACAACCCCACTTAATGATCCCAAGTGATTTCAACCATTACATACCAAAAATGGCCTCATGTCTAAAAGTTAGCAAGACTAATAATTTTGTTGTGAATTGGTAGTTACTCATTTCCTATGATAGACCCTTACACTTGCCATTCACTATAGCTGCCTCCTCATTTGCAACCATTACTCTATACCCCCTTATTTATTGTGTTCTTAGTCCCAGATTTTTCACCCATTTCTGACTAATCAAGTTGTGAGTACTGCATGTGTAAATAAGGAATTTCATTTGTTGTTTTTTTTATCCTTTTTTAACAATTGCATAATGTCACTTCTATTACTCCTTGTAAAGCATGTAGCGAGATCTAAATGTCCTTACTACCACCAACATCTTCCAACTTATGTTCTTCATTTAATTCTTTTAATGTTGACTCTTCCTCATCTTGCTTCAACCATAATGTGTTAAGCCTGCCACAAAATTTGCATACATTTTTATGGCTCGGGTCATACTTCTCCCCACTAAATTTGCACAACCTTTTGGCCAGCGTTATTGAAACATTAGATTGGCTCACTTCTCTATTTAACTTGTGGGTTAATGGGTTTGAATTCCTACCCACATTGTTGGACACTTGGATAGAGTTAATTAAGTTATAATTTCTAAGTATATTCTAATATGAAGGGTAAGGTTTAGGTGGATAGGGTCTAGGATACATGTTTATGGGGCTAATGTTCAAGGAAAGTAAATTATAGCTTGTATTTAGGTTAGTCTTATATGGTTTAAGGCAAAGTTGACAAGTTGCATTATTGTAATGGCTAGTTCTTCCTTGTGACAAATGAAATAGTTGTGTGCCTAATTCAATCAGAAGATGTTCTTGAATCCTCACCATACCCATAGCCTCATTGACCTTTATGGGTTTTTTGTAGCCTAGGCCTTTTCTAATGGACTCCTTAACGCTCCAAAAAAATCCTAGGGAAATTTACTCATCAATAGAAATTCTAGAAACTAGTTTATCAAAAGCCTACATATACTTAATGAGATTGCTATTTTGTTTTAAGTTTACCAATTTGGACATGGAATTATCATAACAATTGATATCAAATCTAGCCCTAATTGCAACAAGAAAATATTTCCAGTTCAAAGAATTCATACCTTCTAATTAAATAAAGTGTTTTTGCCATGCAAAGGTTCTACTCCCTCTATCCTTCTCTCAAGCTCCACAATTTTTTTAAACCTCTTTAATTGCCACATTTTCTCCCATCTTAATGACCACTCACCACTCTAATACCATTGCAAGGGAGGAAATCTTAAATGCTTGGAAATGAACAAACTAAGAGATTGAATTGAAAGATCTCTTATTGTTCAAGGGAAATCCCAAAAGGTACACAAGTGAAAGAATACAAAAGTAGTCCAAACTACATTCTTTCTTAGCTATATACTCCTACATCAGAGGCTAACCACCTTGCATTAGCTCACTCCTAACTAAAAAAATAACTAAGCACAAGTATATAAGGCAACCACTTTTTGTTGCCAACCCTCCGTTTAGTGAAATAGTGCGTTGAGTGTGTTTCTTACTTTCGAAAACATAGTGTTCCCCTTAACTTCCTTTAAGTGATAGACAATTTAATTTTTAGATCAACACAATGAAACATGAGCATCAACCTATCTCCTCTTTGGAAGTAAACGTGGGAAGAAATTGAGGATCATAATTATCACACTATTTTGGACATCAATCTATAATTAGTTATAGATTATCTCTAAATGAACCATTTGGGGAAAATTGACATCATATCCACTTAATGTGACCTAAGAAATACTTTCAAAAAAATTTTAAAGGATGCCGCAACATTTTTTACTAGACCATTTTCTCTTCCAAAGATCTTTATAATATTATTACTTACACTTATGTCGATTGTAGGCTTTTATTGTTGTAAGCCAATGATTAGGTCATGAATTTTGTGATACACACTTTTGCATGGATAAATAAGGGGATGGTTTTGTTTCTTATTATTCTCTAGTGGGTCTAAACAAAATCTCACTTCCAATGGTGATAGGCTAAGTCAAATTAAAGGAACGACCATGGTTCAGATTTTGACTCCATGTTGTCTAAATTTTCTAAGATGGAGTTAAAGCATATAGTGCAATGCAAAGTTAAAAGAAAGCAACCCAATGCTTGTACTACCATTATGTCAAAGAAAATGAAATTTCATAAGGCATCTTTCTCAGCTCCTTCCATGCATGTTTTAATTTAGCATTTTTTAGAGGTGCTAGGAAAAAGACAATTAAATAAAGGTGATAAGTACTTGAGCAAAAGATATAGAATCCAAACTGATGTTATAACTTTAACTTAGTGTTCAACTATTCAACTCAATGACTTTGAAGTAACAATATCTACTAGTAATGAAATAATCCTTAATGAGTCTCAAGAGGATAACCTTAAAGAGCCTCCTAAGGGAAAATCAAGCTACTAAGTTGGAATCGTAGAGGTTTAGGTTGTTACTCTACAATCTAATACATTAAATATCTCAACAACAAGTTCCAGTTTGACTTTAACTTTTTCTAAGAAACCTTATATAAATATCCTAAGCTAGAAAAGATTGTTACTTCTTGCGGTTGAGTCTTTTGTTAACTATGATGATGTAGGGAAACAATGGGGTCTATGCTTGATGTTGAAATCACCAGTTAATTTTAATGTGATAAATATTTCTCAATAATGGATCCATAGTTTTATTACTTTTTAAGATAACATTTCTTTCCATCTAATGGCCATCTATGAACCACCCAAACTCTATCAAAGGCATATTTTATGGACTTTCTTCAACAGGTTGAGGGAATTTATGCAAGGGCCTTGGCTATGTATGAGGGATTTTACCTAGATTTTATATGTTAAGGATAAAATGAGTATATCGTCTTCCTTTAAAGGTAAGGAACATTTTAGGGAGATTTATAATCAAGTTTCCTTGTTTGAAGTCCTAACTCACATGGAAAACTAGTTTACTTGGACAAATAATCAAATCGATGATGGTGCAGTTTGGGAAAACTTAGATTGGGTTTTATTTAATTTCTAATGGTTAAACCTTTTTCCAAATACATTAAACCATATTCTTCCAATTATGGCATCTAAACATACACCAGTAACTCTAAATACTAAAGAGAACATGCAAACTTTAATTTTACACTTTCATTTTGAGATGATGTGGCTTGAAGATCCAACTTTTGAACAAGTAGTTTAATAGGCATAGTCCAAGAAAGTACATGGTTCATCAGCCTTTTCATTTGCCTCTAAAATTAGAAGTACAAATAAGGCTTTCTTAAACTAGAATAGGAACCATTTTGGTCATTTACATTTAAGGATATAATAGTCTTCAGTCAAATTTTGGCTATCTAGAAAAAACATAAATATTTCTCATGACTATAGGAATGAATATTAGGTAAAAATGGAAGTGGAAAAACTATTGAACATGGAACAAGTCTTTTAAGCTCAAAAAGTGAGGTAAATGAGGATTATCCATAGGGATAAGAATACCGTGTACTTTCATCCAGTGACTAATAGGCCTAGAAACTCTTGAAGAATTCTTGGAATCATGGATAAGAATTAGAATTGGACTTCAAATGCAGATGATATTTCTAGATTAGGTGAAAAATATTTTGTAGAGTTTTTTGATGAAAATTATACACTAAACTTGGAAACTTCACAGAATTATGTCTTAAATTATGGAATCCCTTCTTTGACATAAGAGCATATAAGTTCCTTCTTAAATAGTTGAATTATTTAAATATAGTTCTTATTCCCAAAATGGATGCTCCCCAATCTTACTAGGATATTAGGCCTATTAGTATCTAAAATGTTTCTTATAAAATCATATATAAAGTTTTTACTAATAGGCTTAAGCCAATCCTTAATGAGATCATCACATCGTTCTAAAATGCCTCCATTAAAAGCCATCTAATCTCTAATAATATCATGATAGTGGGTGAATGCTTACATTTCATTAGAAAATTGTAAGAGACAAAATACCTTTTGGGCTGCAATAAAAATTGATTTACATAAAGTTTATGATAAGATCTCTTTGTCTTTTTAAGAACAAGTCTTGAAGACTATGTGTTTTCCTCCCATTAGCAACATCTCATAATGGAAAGTATTAAAACAGTTTGTTACAAAGTTCTCATTATTGGTTAGGCTTCACATAAGATAATTCCTCAATGTGGAATTTGTCAAGCTAATCCACTTTCTCTATATCTGTTTATTCTTTGTGCAAATTTCGTCTCTTGTTATCTGAAGAAGTTTAATGAACATATGAAAATCTTGACTCTTTGCATATCTAGGAAAGTTCCTTTATTTAACCATTTTCTTTATGCTGATGACCTTTTACTCGTTTTCAAAGCTAATCTGAATACGTGTGCTTATGTTAAAGATGTCCTTAAGAACTTTGGTATTCATTTAGAACATGTAAAAAATAATTCCAAATTAGAGGTTTGTTTAAGTCTGAATACCCCAAGGAGGTTCTAGAGAATAATGACAAATACAATGCAATGTGATTTGGTTAATCATACATGTAACTTTTTGGGTACTTATATGGATGGAAATAGCCAAGACATAGGTACAATTGTTGAGATTATTAGTAATTTGAACCAAACAATAGCAACCTAGAAAGTTATCTTCTTTCACAAGCAGGCAAGCTACCCCTTATTAAATCTTCTTGGCTGCAATTTTAGCTTACCAAATGTCTTGTTGGAAACTTATGTACAAGGAAAGTAGTTAGTGTGAAGGAATTCTCTTCAATTTCTTATAGGGAAATAGTTGAGACCATAATGAAATTAACAAGAAATCCTAGAAGACTATCTATCTTCCAAAGATGACAGGAAGACTAGGTATATAGTTCATCAAATTCCAAAATTGAGATTTTCTAGCTGAACAATATTAGAGGATCATTAAGAAACATGAGTCCTTGTATGGCTTATTGTTGGAATGCAAATATGGCTCAAGTTTAGTGAACAGTAAGCTTAAATGGCCCAATAATGCTTCAAAGTTTTGGAAAAGAGTTTACTTTGTAGCTTCTATGATCAAGGATAATCTAAAATGGTCAGTAGGTGATGGGTCATTGATAAAGTTGGATAGCAATGAATGGTTTAATCATTGGCCTGAAATCAACTTACAATAATCTAGTATAGTAGCCAACTTAATATCTCCTTCCACTGCTACTTGGAATAAATAAAATATTCGTACTACTTATTCTCCTTTCATTGTTAGGAAAATTCTTGATATACCTATCTTTTACTTGGAAATGTTCTTTGTTAGGTATATACTCTACTAAATAGAGATAGGAAAATTCTTTAGGTATATACACTACCTCAAGCTCAGTGTATAATATTGCAATGACGCCACCTCACCAAAATGATGCACATCCTTGAGGCAATATGCGAGCCAAGAGTAGAATCCTTAGTATATGTTGGCAATGAGCCTAGTGACTCTTGTCTATTCTCACAAAAACAAGGGATTAAGACAAGTATGTTTTTACTTGCTTTGCTAAAATGAAGCCTTTTAATTGCTTCAGCATTGTGGTATATATCCCACCCACTATGGCAATAAGCAAAGAATATCGCTTAAAGACATCCAAGGAATTCTTGAACTTTCTTTTGAAGGAGGAATTTCAAATATTGAGGTTAAGTTGAACAACTAAAAAAGCATAGTTTTTGTAGCAACACAATGGCTCTAGTTGACATTGCGGTCATTAGAATGGATGTGGATAAGCTCATAGGCTACTTCTCTAAAGTTGAATTTTGTAGTAATGATGCTTTAGGTTGGCTTATTTTAATACTCATGACCTTTTAAGGCTTATGAGGGCTGTGATTCTTGGTTGGTATGAATCTTACTAACTTTACTTCTATCTAAATAAATTTTAAAAAACTACTTTAAATTCATGTATATAAAAAAAGACATAATAAAATATATAGTTATGGTTATTTTTTTCCCTAAAATTATGATTCTCAATCCTCTAAAATACAAGATCCACAATTAAATTTATTAAAATCAAATAATAAATTGTATTGTTGAAACATTATTAAATTAATTTATAACTAACAAATATGTAAGTTTATAAAATTATATATATGCTTCCTAATCAAATATGTTATGAAATGCATAATTTTTATATGTCTAATTTTATTTAAATAAATTCAAAAATTAAAATAATTTATGAAAAAAAATTTAAGTGTTATAAAGTTTTTAAAAATAACTACTTTTTTAAAAAGTTTAATTTAGTAAAAGTGTAGCAATTGATATTTTTTTAGAACTTTTAAAATAAGTTTAGCCTACCAGATTAGTCCTACTTAGCTCACTAAAATGGCAAGTTAGACTTCTAAATTAGAACCCTTTTTATAAAGAGGGCTTAATTGTTTTTCATTCCACTAAAGTAAAGGCTTGAATAGTAAGGGTGAGCACGGGTCGGATTTAGTCTAAAACTTAACCTAAATGAACCTTGTTTAGGGTGAAGAAATCATCACCCGCACTTCAAAACCTTATCAGATCACTCAGAAAAATTGGATTCATTTGGTTTGAGGATGGGTTGGTTAGGTTCGAGTGATGATTGAATGCACTTAAAAAGAGAGAAACTTTCTCTAAGAAAGAAAATCTAGAACTTGAGTATCACTATCGTCTCTAAAATCAATTTTATAACGTTTTAAACCCAGATCTACAGATTAGGAGAAAGAGCAACTATGCAAATTTGCTCCTCCATTATTGTCGTAAACAATGACGTAGTTGATGGAAGGATACATCCAAATTTGGGGATTTTCTGCCATGGTTGTCATAAACTTCTATGAAGGGAAGAAACAGAGACTTGCAATAGTGAAAAAGGGAGAAAGGGATCAAGAGACAGAGATAAAGGCCGAGTCACTAAGGGTTGTGTGGTTTGGTTTTAGAAGTCTCTAGAATTGACTTAGTTTTAGAGACCTCTTAAAAGGTAAGGCAATGCCCAAGGGATCGATAGAAACGATGAGAGAATGAGAAAAGCCAAGAGTTTGAGAATTTGTGATGAGTAATGATAATATAGTAAGGGCAAAACGATGTTTTAATTTTTTTTTGGGTACAAAAACTGGAGAAAGACTGTGGCAACTGGGATTCGAGCTCAATTTTTTGGATATGATGTAGAATCCTTACCACTAAGCTACAACCACCACATCATTTTAACTTTACTTTTAGTTTGATTTATTTCATCGATTGGGTTGAGTTATATTAGATTCAAATATCCTAAACCCAAACTAAACCTGGTTAGTCGATTCATGCTAACCCTTACTAAATAGGATTAATTTAAGCTAACGTGATGGAATAACTTTTTTTTTTCTAATGATGTAATTTATAAGTTTATTATATTGTAATTGATTATATGAGGTAATTTTGGGATTAGTTAGTAGTTATAGTTTGGGTGTTTCTTTCAAGCAGAATTACTATCCCTTCATTTTATTTTATTAGGTGTACGATTTAAATTTTAGTATTATATTAGGATTATGATTTCTTATTTCAATTACCTATGTATATGAATTTAAAAGAATAAAATAGTTACCATATTATTATTTACAAATTAATATATAGATTACTTAATTAATTCAAAGAGTTTCATAAGTGTTTTTCCTTCTGTTCTGCATCAAATGGACTAGATTTGACTAACCCATTTTGATTCATTGGGTTGGGTTGAATCATGAACCTACAAATTCAACCTAACCTACATACAAATTTATGGGTTAGGTTAGGTTAAAAAATTGTCAACCTGTTGTGGGATAATTGAGTTGCAAGTTTTTGTTTCAATTTTAAACTTTAATTTTTACTATTTAATTTTTTGTTCCACATATGATAATAAAGATTAATACTATTTTTTCACATTAGATATATTAATTTTAGTTGTTAAAGATGAACTTTTTATTGTCTTAACTCAACATGCAGGACATGTACGCTAGTTGGTTTAGATTGACTATGAACTTTTTCTTATCTTAACTAATCCAATTCACAAACACCCTTACTTTTACTATTCATTACCCACAGCATTTTTGAATAAGAGGATTATTGAATTAGCAAACATTTATTAAAAATCTACAACCAAATGTCATATTTGTAGTACAACCATTACAAAAAAAAAATTGTTCTTTAGTGACCAACATAAAAGGGGTTTAAGAAAACTTGCTCTAAATGAATCATTTTACAGAGGTTTATTAAACTCCCGCTAACTATATTTGATTTTATGATAGTTTTATTATTATTGTTGTTGTTGTTGTTATTTAAACCTTGTTTATTTGGTCAGTTTTTACCCAAATTCTCTTCTTTCCCTTGAATTTCTCCCATTATTTCTCACCATTTTCGCAATTCCCTTATGTCTTCCTCGGCTTTTCCTCTTTTAATGTACTTGATTGGTGGTCATCATGTGTTGTCGCCCATCATCTTCTCTAAGTACCCATCGTTGATGTGCTCCCAAAGTCTTTGTTGGCTTCAATTGGTTTGGTTCTAATCTAGCTAACCTTGAATCTCTATTTTCTTTTTGTAGTATTGATACTATAATAAATGATTAGTTGAAACTTGAAACAAGGGGTTGTTTTAATAATTTTTGTGTGTTTATAGAGGTTATATTCTATAAATAGCAAACATTTCATAAATTGTAAACAAAAACTTTAAAGGATCCAAACATGCTAGTATATCAAAATAGCATTAGATCAATACGGAATAAGGAACAACACATACCTCCTGCCATTGCCATTCTTGGGTTTCTTGGTAAGGTTCTCTCTTTGTCTTAGCTCTTTTAAGCATCGTCTTTCTTTGTAGATGGTGTACAATTTGGGTGGCAAAAGAAGAGACAAACTTAGGGACCAAAACAATATATATAGATGTTTTACCATCAAGAACAATTGAATGTAGGATACAACCAGAATATTGGCCATTTAATTCCAATAACATTTAGACCATTCAATATAAATTATGGGTTTTAAATATAAAAAATTGTTATATTCTCATGCTTGGTCCGTACATATAACCTATTTACTTAAATAACTCATCAAACAACTTTCTTAAGAAACAAATACATTAATCACAGTGATAGGTCCTCTAATAGTGAGTATTATCATTTACATATTACGGTGTATTTAGTTTCTTAAGTATTATACTTAATCTAGTAAAAAAACTTAAACCCTTCTTAAATAAATTATGGTGCATATGAATATAAGAAAATATCATAATATATAAGAATTTTATTAATAAACTGTATGTATACAATTATAAATTGGAATCAAGTCCTATTTTCTCTACATGATCCTTAAATTTTAGTGATGGCATGCCCTTAGTCAAAGGATCAATTATAATTAATTTAGTGCTAATGTGCTCGATGACTACTTTTTTTTCTTTTACTCGTTCTATATTGGCTAAGTATTTAATGTTAATGTGTTTACTTCGACTTCGACTTTTATTTTTCTTAACCATAAAAGCAACAGTTAAATTATCATAAAAATTCTCAATGGCCTAGAAATAGAATCAATTACTTTAAGCCTAGAAATGAAATTCTTAAGCCACACACCATGTGAAGTAGCCTCAAAATAGGAGAAGAAATTGGCTTAACAGTCAATGTCTACTTAACATGTCTCTAAGAAACAGCTCCATCAACCATCATGAAAATGTACCTTGATGTTCATTTATGAGAATCAACACAACTAGAAAAGTATGAATCTGAATAACCGATCACATCAAGATTTTTCGTCTATCTATAAATAAGCATGTAGTCTTCGATCCCTTAAAGATACCTCATCACTTTCTTTGTAACTCTCTGGTGTTCTATACTTGGGTTACTTTGATATTTGCCCCAGCATCATCGTAGAAAATGTAATGTTACTTTTAGTGCAACCTAAGCATACATAAGCCTTCTGCCATCAGAAGGCTTATGTGATGTTCTTCATAGATTCCCTATTAAATTTGTTCTTCAGGTACTGGTACAAATTGAACTAATCACCCTTCACAACAAGGGAAACACATGGTGAACAATATTTCATTCGAAATATCTCTAAAACCTTATTGATATAGGTTTCTTATGACAAAATAATATATTTACGTAAGCTTAATTTGAGAAAAATAATTTAAAGAATTATAAATAAATTCCTAACAAACTACATCAAAAAAATAATTCATTGCTAAAAATATTCTAGGCAATGACAACACTTTAATATGTTCTTCTGAAGCTCCTTAAACAAAGAAGTACCACTAGTTTAGTGGTAAAACACAATCTTGCCACTCCACAAGTGTAGGTTCAAATCCCAACAAGTGTAGTTCAGTATGTTAATATTAAATCATTCAACATATGACTTAAGATAAAGCATGGTGCAAAGGCTAGGGCTAAAACACCACCCTCCTTGACTTAAAGGCCTTAGTTATTCTGACAACCAAAATTGACGTTTTTTATACTGAAATTCACATAAAACAATTTTCTAATGCTTTATAACTTCATTTTATTTCAAAAATGAAGTGTAGTCCAGTAGGTTAATATTAAATCATTTAACATATGACTTAAGACAAAGCATGGTGCAAGGGCTAGGGATAAAACACCACCCTCCTTGAATTAAAGGCCCTGGTTATTCTAACAACAAAAATGGACATTTTTCATACTGAAATTCTCATAAAACAATTTTTTAATTCTTTATAAATTCATTTTATTTCAAAAATGAAAAAAATTTCATAAAAAATTTTCAATAGTATAACTAAAAAATGAAGCTTGAGAACAGCAAGACAGAGGCAAAACATGTTCTAATATGAAATGAAAACAAAAACTTCAAACGATCTAAACATGCTAATATATCAAAATAGAATTAGATCAATCAAATCCAGAATAATGGCCATTTAGGTCTAATAACATTTCAACAATTCAATATGAATTATGGGTTTTAATTTAGTGTAGACGGGCAATGAGGTAAAACTCAACTATCAGTTTCCTTTATGCCTTTTTCCCTCTAGAAAGTGTGGCTCATGACATGAAGAATTAGGAACTTGGTAAGGAAGTTACTTCCCTTTTTTGTTTTAAAATTTAATTATGCAAAAGAATTAAAAATAAATAACAAAAATTGATTTCCTCTTGTCTACCTTTATTTTGCCTCGCATTAGTGAGCTATAATATTTCTTGACTTGCATCTAGACATAGATCATAGTACTCCGTAGCATTACTTTTAATTCTCAGCTTCATTGTTAGATGTCAGACAAATTTGTGCTATGGCTACAAGTCTTAATATAGTCGAGTTGAAAAAGCTTAGGTGAACATGCATAATATCCTACACTTAGTAACTTTTACTATTTCAAGTAGACCAATTAGTACTAAATATCCTCCTACACTTAGTAACTTTTTATTGCTTTTTATTTATTATTTTAAATTTATCTCTCTCTTAGATTATATTTTGTCTTGGATTCATTATACAAAATGATAGCGAAGTAAAGGAAGATGCAAACCATAAGATTCAAGCGGGATTGATGAAATGGAGGAAGGCTTCGAGTGTCATTTGATATAGAAAAGTGCCGTTCAAGGTTAAAGAAAAATTATACCATACAGCTATAAGACCTGCTATATTGTATGATACTGAATGTTGGGCATTTAAAAGACAACATAAAGATAAACTCAATGTTGCAGATATGAGAATGTTACGCTGGATGTATGGACACACTAGAAGAAATATGATTAGAAATATGTGCATTAGAGAGAAATTTAGGGTATAACCTATTGTGGAGAAGATGGTGGAATCTTGCTTAAGGCGATTTGGTCATGCGTGGAGAAGACCTACAGACGCCCTATTGAGAAGAGTAGATCAGATGGAGAGTAGTTAGAGGTATAGGGAGGCCAAAGGAAAAAATAAGTAAAACTATTAAGAAAGATTTAATAGTTAATAATCTATCTATTGATCTCATTTATAATAGGCCACTGTAGTTTCGTTTGATCCATGTAGCCAACCCCACTTAATGAGAAAAGACTTAGTTGTTATTGTATATATCACACTTTGTTCTAGTTGATTTTTTCTCATATCAATGCAAAAATTGAAATAGTTTATGACCATGGCTATCATCTATATGATAGTTCAATTAATTAGTCCTTTTAGTTGTTTAATAGGTAGGCTGGTCACAATATTTCTTAATTTTCAACCAATTTTAGATTTGCTCTCTATATGAAGCTATAGTTTGTTCTATAGCAATTTTCTAATTTGTGAAATGAATGTTTGTGTTTTCTACCTGTAAAATGGTTTATTATCAAAGGTCAAGTGATTAATCTTGGTGAAAAAGTATAATCATTTGGTAAACTATTTTTCTGTCTCTTACACTACCTTGTCATATACCATAAACTATTTGTCACATTTTTTTACCTTTCCAGGCTCACTATTTTCTTTTATTTTCTATTTTTAGGAACATGTCTTAACCTCTTTTGTCATCATATTTCTCCTCTTTTGTCTTTGATAAAGTATCTTCTGTATAGAGAATGATGGGGATTTGATTCCCTTTCTAAAACCTTAATTTTATTCTTGAAATAATAATATTGCAGTACTCAATCATTTTTTATTGAGTATTACTTTCTCTTTTATGTTATAGTCTTCTATGCAATCTATTGATTTCTTTTCAACTATCAATCCCAAAAGCATTGAGGCATGTAACAAGGTAACTTTTAGCCAATAATGTGAAGATTTAAGTATATTAAACGATTTGTAGATTAAAATCTATGGTCAAGGGATAATGTTATAATGCTTCATGACTTAACAACTTATATCAATTGTAGAATGGCAACACCATTCTGACCAGAAAAATTAAAACCAAAAAATATCCAAAAGGAAAATTCATATAGGCACATATTCATCTTTGAAGACTTTTTACCCTTTAATGGAATGCTACTTTTAATATATGGGTTATCATGAATAATTCAAGTATGTTGAAGGAAATTCAAGGTACTGTGATTATAGTTTTTTTGTTAAGTATATAATATGAAACGGATAGTTAATTCTAGTATGAAAATGATTGAAGGAGATTCAAGGTACTATGATCATAAATGTGCATTGTCAAGTATATGATATGAAACTGATGGTTACTTTTAAACTCTTCAAATGCTTTTTTAGTGATTGCTCTAGACGAGATCACCTTAAAATTCTAAAATTTCTTGTTGTAGATATATATATGCATGTTCGAGTTTTTTTCTACGTGTAGACATATGATCTACTGTGTGACTTTTGATTTGTCTATTTTTTCGGTCAATTGAAAACTTCAGAGCCAGGTAAAGTTGCCTATGCATATTTTTATTAATTGAGCAATGCTAACAATTTTCCAACTGATTATCATTCTTATGCCTATTTATCTTGTACTATTGACTTAAAATTTTCACCTTTAAATGTTCTTATATAATGTTGATGATTAGGAAATTATATGAATGTTAATGGACTAATGGTCTTATATAGTGTAACTACTATAGAGTATTTTTATTTTTAAATTTTTTTTATTTGGCAGCGGTTCTAAATTGTTGTTGTATAGTTTCAAATATTTTTTCAATTTTAATTTTCGTAACAGTTCATACTAACTATTCTTAAAACTTACACTAAGGAACATGCAACACATGGGATAGTAGCAATTTTTAAACCTCCGCTAAATGCAATTTTTTTGTAGTGAACATTTTTTTATAACTTAAATACATTTTTGGTCCCTCCTATTTTATTAACGGTATGAATTTAGTTTCCTTTTTTAACTTTAGTTGATTTAGTCCCTTTATTCTTGCTAACAACATAAAAATATTCCTGTTGTTACTTCTCCATCCATTTGCCTGTTAAATCCACATGGCTAAAATAAACGTGGCAATTAAATTAATCATATTAGATAACATATATACTTATATATTTTTAATATTAATTTAATTGATTCTGCAATGTTTGTTTCCTCAAAATGCATAAAGGGTGAAAGAACCACATAGACATTAATTTGCTTATATCTTTGAGCAAAACATGATAATACCACAATTATAAGTATACAAATCAAGTTGTAGTGCTAAAATTAAGCTCTATAAAATACCACAACATATATAAGTTGTTATCATAACATATATACGTTGTTACCAAGCTCTACAACACCAACACATATATTAGCCCAAGCACTCCCATTTATGTTGTCATGCTTAATCTTGAGAAAAACTAGGTATAGAATTTTACAAACACCACAACATATATAACATGTCTAACACCATAACTATCATTACCAAGTTAGTTCATAGCATACGTCGAAATGCTCTGTCTTCCACATATATATAATCTAATACATCAAACTACAACTTTTCCAAAATAAGTGAATTAGCTCATCTAAAACTAACATTATCCATCCATCTAGGCCATACAAAAGTGTATACCACTTACATTCTCAATTTTACACTTCATCATAAAAAAGAGTATGATCATAACCACTAGCCAATTGATGCCCAATGTAGCCAAATACGTCTTCTCTCTTTTCTTATACTTCTCAACCTTGCGAGCCAACCTCTTAAAAACCTTCTTCTCATAGTCAGTTGTGGGTGAATCACACCATTCAAGTAAATTGCATCTATCACCATTTATGTACCATGCATAACGAAAGAAACGACAGCCTAGGTTATACTCCATCTTGGAAGTCCTTAGAGAAGTATTTCCTCCACAATGACAACCTTTTGAGTCCCTCAATGGCCTTGAAACAAATACTAAGGTTCTAGCATCCTACGCCTCCATTTGAGAACCTCCTTAGCCATTGCTGCAAGCACAACTAGCACATCTCCCTTTGACTTTGATTTCAATTCACTTCTTACTTAATAGCTTTGTCATCCTCTTCAAATTAAATGCCCTAAACCACACTCTAATCACTTATCTTCCTTTTCAAAGTGAGTTTGGGAAAGTTGGATGAAATTGTTATGGTTCTTCACATATGCTAGCTTCCTACAAATTCGATTAGTCTCTCTCGATTTTTCTTTATCGTGGTCTTCAAGTTGGGAGAATGAAAGTTTCAAGTTTAGGAAAATTTTGTGTTCTACTTTCTTTGTAAATAGGATTAGGTTAATAGGGGGAGTTTAGTTTTAATTGTTTTATTCTGAAATTGGTTTTAATTGTTTATTTAAAACTTTTTTATTTCTTTTATTCCATTTACATGTTAGCTTAGGTAGAGTGCACTAAATTGTCAAGTTTTCAAATAAGCACCATGTTAGTTTTAGTGGAGGCCATGTGGTTGACATATGGAAATGAAATGGAGGTTTAATTGGTAAATGGATGGAGAAGTAACGCAAACATTTTTTTTACAAAGTTAGCAAAAATAGATGGACTAATTCACTAAATTTAAAACAGGGGGACTAAATTCATGCAATTACTAAAATGAGAGGGACAAAAGTGTATTAAAGCCTTTTCTTTTTTGTAAAAGGAAAAATTATATTAAATAGTGTTGGATCAGGTGCTAACCACTAGGCCAAAAGTTATATTTGGTAGTCAAGGGACAATTCTTTCTATATAACCATAATAGCCTAAGTGTCATGTGTTGATTGTGACTTGGCCACCACCTAAGCCTTTACTATGAGACAATTATTGCCATAACCCTGCTAACAGTCTCCCCATCAGCAATTGCTCCTATTGGAAATCAAACATGTGACCTCGACATTATTTCAATTGTCGGATCAAGCGCTTAACACTAGGCTAAAAGCTATAACTGGTAGTTAGCATGAAACTCCTTCTACTTAAACATAACAGCCCAAATGCCATGTGTCGACTGTGACTTGACAATCACCTTGGCCTCTGCCATAGGACAATTGTTGCCATAACCCGGACAACAAATAAATTGAGTTTGGCTTTAAAAGGTATAAAATAATTTAAAGGTTTGCTTTATATTTAAATTTAGAATTATGCCAAAATTAGGCTTAGATCTAAATAATGAGATATTTTCAAATTCTTAAATTCAAATATTAATTTTTTTTTATGATTATATTTGTTTAAGTCATAAAAAAATAAATTTCTTCTTACTTGTAGACTTGATGAATGTATAACTACAAAGAAATTAAATTTTTCAAATTTTTTTTAATAAAAAACAGAACTTTATTAATGTAAATCAACAATAATAGCAGAAGCCACAAGCATAGATAGGACTTATACCCTTATACAATCAACCTCAATGTTTCTACCAAGTTAAGTCCTATTACTGGCTACCCAATAAAAAATATGCATAAGAACGTCCATGTACATGAAACCTTTAGCAACATCCCCAGTAAAAATGAAAATCTTATTAGCATCTCCTTCTCTAATAACATGCTAGAAACCCATTATCTTCGCCAAGTTCACCAAGAAACTATAGCCTTCAAATAGAATATTGATAATAAGCCATTAACACATTTAGACAAACCTTCAACAAAAGTCCTTTGGGTATCATGAACAATACACCTAATAGCATAGGAAACATTCGCAAAGTATGCAACATCTACTTTAACCTTGAAGAAAGGTTATGTAGGACTCCACCTTTGATGTTAATTAGAAATTATATGCCTTTCTTCTTTAATGTCCTTCAATCTTGCAATAGTTTGAGCTTTTTATCCCATACATTACTTAAGTCAAGATTTCCACCATTTAGTATTCTTTCTTTCCACTTGTTCTAGATTGAGTAAGCAGTAAAACTAAAATGGGCAAAAGAATTTTCATCCTAACCTCTAATTTTATTGTTAAACCAATCTAAGTAACTTGGTTTTAAATTAACTCTAGATTACACAAATGATAGTGGTATACTAAAACTGATTTAAATAATCATAGGATACCAAAATATGAAGGCCATTTTAGTCTTCCTACCACAAAACAAGCATTCATCATTGACCTCCAAACCTTTTTATGAAATCACTTAGACAGTAGGTAAGATATTCTTTCAAGCTCTCCAAAGAAAATATTTGAAGTTATTCTACATGGGGTTTTCCCAAATCATCTTCCATAAAGAACCAAAAGCTACTTAAAATGTCTAGGTCATTCATAGCTGAGAAGTCTTAAGGCCATAGATTACATGCCAGAGATCACACATAGAATCCTTATAGGATAACTTGACCAAAAGAACATATATTATTAGTCAAAGCCCACTCCCATATGTCCACGAAAATAAGGGAACTATGTAGAAGACAGCGCCAACATATCAAAATAGAAATATTGCCTTTTCTACCTGATTGAATTTGTAAGGAGCTAATAATATACCAAAAAGTATACAATATTCTAAATATAAACTACCCAATAATACACAAAAATAAATAGTGTTAGAGAGTACACAATTTTTTAATAGGACAAAACTCCTTAATGTGAGAGGTGAAAAAACCATGGGACCAAGTCTAGAAAATAATCCACTATGAAAAGATCAATGAGTATATCAAAAGCCTTCTAGCCAAATTAGAGCTCACCACACTCACTAATTAACAACGTCAGTGGAATCAACAAATCATCAAAACAATAACCTACACAACATGGATATAACAACCCCACTACATAAAGAAGGAAAATAAAATCACAATCGTGCAGATAAAAGTTCAAAGTATTGTGAGAAACATACTAAAAGCCTTGTTGTTAATTTGGCAGAGAAAACCTTTCCACGGTAGAAAAAACCTCTCCACATCTCTCTCTCTCTCATAGTGATTATCAAGAGTCACCAACAAGAACATTTTTCACCTCTTAAAGTGCAATGCTTCCCCAAGAAGACAAGTTAAAGCTTGCGAATAAATTTAACCAACCAAATTATTTTTTTTATATTTTAAATATCTAAATGTCCATTGGTCAAAGTGGGTCGTTACTCCACTTAAGGAAAGACCCACAACTTTAGTGGAGAAATTTTTCACACTAACAATCGAGCAATAAATCTTCAACTTCCTTCTCAGTGAATATTTCGTCTTTAAGCCATTGTTATCATTATGAATTTTCTCAAATTCAAACAACTTAGAGTCTAGAATACCTATAATACAGTGATGCTTGACACCAATATGCTTCGACTACAATGGAAAGTTGGATTCTTGCTAAGATGAAAAGAATTTCAACAATAAGAAAATAAAACATACCTTTTTTGTTTAAACCCAAGTTCTTGCACAAACTGTTTAATCCAAAGTAACTCCTTGCAAGTTTCGGTAGCAACAATGAACTTTGTAATGTCCATTTTTTTATCTCATTGTTATTATTATTTATTTATTTAATTATTTCCACATTTCGCATGTTAAATACGACATATGTTTAAACACAATATATATGTGTATATATATATATATATTACAAACTTCACACATGTAATAATTATACAACACAATATTTTAGTACACAAATAAGAGTCCCTATACACCACTCTACCTTTGAAACACAAAGGTTGAGGAGGTGGTGCTGACATCGATACCTCTATAAGTAACGCCATTCTCTGTTGCATCTCATTTCTTTTTATCTGAACATAACACCACAATAATAATGAGAACAAAGGCTCCCAGTAAACTTAACATAAATAAAATATAATGAGAAAACATGAGTTATGTTTAGCTGTACAAAAAATATTAATATTTGGAGATAAATCATCATTTCAATTGATGCATAATTAACATACTATATATACACTAAAAATCTACTCATTTGCTATACGCATAGTGATCAATCAACTACAGTCACAATAAGTAATCAGGGAATGTGAGTTCATCACTCATTTGCCTCCTCACATTACTTCTATCACTCGATTGGAATGGCCCTCCTTTGGCTCACTCAGACTAATAAGGCGTCCCCTACTCGGTACCGTATCAAGCCATACAACCCGTTAATATTCATCAATACATATAAATGTGTGTGTGTGTGTGTGTGTGTGTGTGTCTATATATATATATATATATATATATGCATATTCATCAAATGCAATATACAATTATCAAGCAACTCGTCATGAGCTTTAAGCTTACCATTTAATCACTTTCATAATATGATGCATCTTTTTTATACCAAAATGATTAATAATCATTCATCACATACCAATATCCAATATGATTAATCTTAAATCAAATAAAGAAAAAGAGTAATTTGTGATACCAAAATCATCATTCTAAAAGTACTTTTCTTGGATATATGTTTCTTAAAAATATTTCAACAAACACAATTATTTTTAAGTAGAAAATAGTGAAAACTATGATAGTCCAGCACCCAACACAGCCTGGCCATGTTCAAGACACGGTCATGCTTCAAAAATACTTCAAACATGCTCAAAAATAGCTCCGAACACGGCCTACCCATGCTGAAGCAACCCAGAACACGTTTTGGGACCTTTCCTCACTTATTCAACCATATCTCTCTTATACAAACTCCGATTAAGGTGATTTCAAATCCTATAAAAAGCTAAGAAACTTATCTACAACTTTTGTGTTTATCATATCTACAGATTATTTACGTATTATTTTCAAAAAATTAAAAACAAAAATTCTTATTTTACCAATCTGGATTCTAGAATGATTCTGACCTTTACTCAATTAATCAGCCATATCTCCCTTATATGGACTCCGATTAAGGTGATGTCAAAGCCTATAAAAATCTAAGACAATTATCTACAATTAACCATTTCTTTAAAATTCTTGCCGAATTTTACCAAAATTCCAAAAACGGAGGCTTCCCAAATTTTTCTTTTATGTAATCCCATGCACCCATATGCATGTCCATACAACCAAAACAAAATTCCATATAAATGTCTAGACCACATGTTATCCAAAATCACATCTAAACAAATCGAAAAGTATATATATATAAGTTTGTACAAAATTCATGAGTATATGTTAAACCTACCTCAAATAAATCCTTAAACTTGGTGCTTGATTCCTAGCACACAAAAATCCTACATCCATACTATGAATTAGGATATTCCTAAAGTAAAGATGATGAAATTAAAGAGATGACTAAGAACTTACCTTGATTTTTCTTTCCTCTTCCTTCCCCTTCATCTTCCTCTTTCTCTTCTTTTTTCTCCTCTTTCTTTTCCTCCTCTTTCTTTTCCTCTTTTTTTTTTCTTTCTCTTCCTTACCGACACTCCCTCCTCTCCCTCATAATTATCAATACTTTTCCTACCTACCACCCTATATTTACAATTTTGTCATCCTCCATTATTTACAAAAATGTCATCCTAGAGTATTTACAAAACTGTCATCCTAGAGTATTTATAAAACTACCATCTCAAGGGATTTACATAAATTCCATTTCAATGAAATTACATAAATTCAATTTTAACCATTCTAAGATCTTATTTGACTTAAGTAAAATTGTAAAATAATTTAATTCTCCCTTGAGATCCAAAATTCTTTCTCCTCTCAAAAAAAATTTCAATTAGTAATATAAAGAAAAATTGGGGATGTTACAAACTCAACTTCTTAATCCAAAGGTAATTAGATATTCATATGTAAACATCCTTGAATCAATATCCCCAGCCATGTCTAGATCTATGTAACTGATGTGATCTTAATTAAGCATGATATTAATACCTTTAAACTTACTTTTTATTTGATTTAAGTAAAATATAATTAGGAATTAGCTTAGTTTTTTGTTTTTTGTTGTAGGAACAAAGGAAGAAGAAAAGATAAGAAATTCATGGAAAAATGCTACATTGTAGTGATTCTAGACCTTTCAGCATTGTTTTGAGCATATCTCCCTCTTATGAACTTCAATCAAAGTGATTCAAGTGGCTGTGAAAAGATAACACAATCATCTACTAAGTTTATCAAAATCATAGTGTAGCAGGATGAATTCTGACCTTTGATTACTAAGTTTAGCATATCTCCTTCAATTTAGATTGGATTAAGGTGATTCTAGCGGCTATGGAAAGAAGAGACATAGAGCTACAACTTTCATGTTCGGCACTTCGGCAAATTCTAGAGTTTTCTTGGCGCCGCGGCGCTACATCATTGCAGGTACGGAGGGCCGTAGCACTCCCTAGCGCGCCGCGGCATTTGTTGCCCAGAACCACCGGGTGCCGTGGTGCCCAAGCGTCATAATCCAAAGTGTGCCAAAGCTAGCCTAGGCGCCACAGCACCCCGTCAAAAGCTTTTCGTAGCGCCGCAGTGCTCGCCGCCGCACCAGATTGCTGAATTCGCAATTTTTAGGTCTTCTTGACTCCAATTGTAGCCCAATGGGCTGGGATTTCACCTAGAAACACTCCTACTTCGATTTGGAGGAGGGAATCTATAAAAAGGGAGGAAAGCAAGCAGAGAATTGATCGAATCTTTCATCTAAGTTCTGAGTTACATTCTTCAATTCTTCTTTTGATTTTCTTATGGCCTTGCATGGCTAGTTCTTTTTAGTTGGTTGAGGTAGATTGAAACCTCAAGGGATTTTCATACATTGTGAGATTTGGATTTGATTTTATTGTTTCAATTTGAATTGAGTATTGATTATTCATCTGTTCTTCTTCTTAATGATTATTCATATGATTGCTAGGAGGCCTACTAGTATATTGTCTGTCTTAATCTATCGCTGAATTGTGTTTTGAACAAAGTCTTCAATTCTGCGATTCATGAGGCAAATAGGTTTGAGGATTTTGAATTATAAATCATTGAACCTATGATGAATGATTAACTAAATTATATATAGCCGATGTGTTTATATTTGTTTAGCTCTATCAATTTCTCTAATTCTTCATGCGGTTAACAAGTTATGTTTTACCGATGTGCTAAAGGATTGCTTGTTAATTATGGTTTAATTAGTGCGATTGTCATTAATTTACTAGACTTAAGGAGAAACAAGGTTAGAACCCCAATGATAGATATTCAATTACAGATTGATTATGTTGTCAATGATCAATATAATCCCTTGATGGTGGATATCAACCGAAACCAACATCTTTATCATTAATTACTTTCATTATTGTCTACTTGATTTTATTTACAATTATCAATCTCCCATTTCTCAATCACATAAGGTAATTCCAGTCCCTGTGGGATTGACCCTTACTCCCACTACTATAGGTTAGTTTTAAGGTAAGGTATCAATTTGGGTGTACCTGCGACAGTATGCACCAAATTTTGGCGCAGTTATCAGGGACTGTGTCTATTTACCTTTTGTGATTTTTTTTCTTTTCTTTTTGTTCATAACTTTGAATATGGCAGCCAATTTTCAACAATTTGGCACTAGGCTGGGCTCTCTATTAAGATATGCTGGTGAGGTATGTAGTTCTTCCCTTGAACAGCAACTTGAAAATTTAACTTCTCTTGTTCGTCAACGTGTAGAAAATATGCAAAGAGAGAAGTGCTATGGAAATTATTCAGCCATCGGGCATCCTTCTTTTGGGTACCCAACTTTCTATGACGAGTCTTTTGACCAGGTAAATATGGTTAGAGGTTTCCCTGAAGGACCCCAAGTGAGGTATGATTCCTATTCAAACATATACAATTCTAGATGGAAGGATCATCTCAACTTCAGGTATGGGAATGCACAAAATAGTCCTGTAGAACAAAATTTTGCAAATTTTCAGCATACCCAACAGGCCTATTATCCTAGACAGTCTGCATATTAGGATTTCTAGGTAAGTAGTTCTTTAGAAGAAATTATTAAATCTATTGAACATGACATTCATCAATTTCAACAAGAGGTAAGGGCCAGCATTCAAAGCTTAACAAATCAAATTGAGCAACTTGCAACATCAGTCAATCGGTTAGAGTTTCAAAATTTAGAAATTGAAAGTCTAGCTCTAGCATCCTTGGTGCAAAAAGAGAAAAATTCGGCACTTAATGAAAAAGATGACTTGGAAGTTGACAATGGTAAGCCTACTAATAAAGAGGCTGTGGAATCTACCCTGAATGCCAAATTCCAAGAGAACAATTCAGCAGGAGATGAGGCACCAAAAGTACAGCAAATAGGTAAGGATCTTTCTATTTTTCAGAATCCTGACCTAGGCTTAAAAGGCTTCCCTAGTCACTTAAAGGGCATATACAGCAGAGAACCACCCCCAATGATAACCTCAAATAAATATGCCTTACTTAAAGATAGAGGAAAGCTGCCCCCTACTTTGGCAAAAACTCAAAAAGATGGAATTAAATTGGATGCCAAAAGCTACTCAAGAATTCGATTATTCCCAGGTAAGTTGAGTTCTCATTTAATTAAACTTTTAACTAATGCTGACTTTCCTGCTCATGATACAGCTGAACCTCGAAATTCTGTTAACCCAATGGAAAGCCAATTCAAAGTGAACATTAAGGATCCTCCTTGAATGTCATAAGGAGCTTTGAGTCAAGCCAACGACATTAAACAAAGACACTTATTGGGAGGCAACCCAACATAGTAAAAAAAAAGGTGAAAATTAGAGCAATTCAGGGTCCAATGATGTCACACTAACATGCTCATTCCACCCCAAAAAAATTCAGGGAAGTCCACTTAACTCATATGTTTTCATATATCCTTCCATATTCTTATCTTTCTTTTACATTGAGGACAATGTAAAGTTTGAGTGTGGGGGTGGAAGTATATTTTTCTGAATTATTGTGATCCTATTATGAGCATTAATTTTCTAATTTTCACTATCAATGCACTTTTATTGCGTTTAGCAAGTTGAGTGATTGTGTGAGTGTTCAATTTATGTTTTTGGATATTAGGCACAACTAACAGCTAATGATATGACTATCTAATTTTTTTAGCTCTTGAAAAATGTAGAAACTTCATGGTTGTATGCAATTTTATCCCTTTTGCAATTTATTACTTTTGACTCTAGAATCCTGAAATATTTTTGCACAATAAATTTGGGCATTCCATTTATCTTTTACTTAGAGAAGGTTTATATAATTCAAAAATATTTCATGATCTCAACAGGATTCTACAACTTATTTAAATGTTGCTTGAGGCGAAATCCTAGGCCAATGCTATTATTTAGGAGAAGATTTAGGCATTATTTGCTAGATTGAGCCTTTCAAGCCTGACCTAAACAATGAAATATCTCTAATTCCTCTATTTTGAGCTTAATGAACTTTTTCCTCTAAAAACCACAAATGAGCCAAAAGTCAAATTTTGTATGAATGTCCTTATTTTTCTTTATCTCATTCACTCACTCCATGATTATTTTGCTGAATATTGTTTTGTAGAGCTTAAATTGACAAAAGGGTGGAAGGGTGGAGCAAGGAAAAGAAAAGAATTATGCAAAGAAAAAAAAAGAGAGAATTATGAAAAAGGAAGAAAAGAAAATTCCAAAGAGAATAAAAGCATATGTTGTGGTTGAAAAAAAAACTTATTGAGAATCAAGGAAAAGAATGGATCAAACTCAATTGAAGTAAGAAAATAAATGTGGGGGAAAGTCCTCCAAACTTGAAAAAGCTCAATAGATCATATTTAGTCATGTGGTGTTGGGTGATTGAGCATAAATTTGTATCCTTTATCCGACCTTATACCCTGGCCATATTACAAGCCAAATAAAGTTCTATTGATCCTAGAGGTAGTTTTGGCCTACATTAGTGGAGAGTGGCATGAAGAATAAACATATGGAAATCCTAAACTATTTAGAGATCTACAACCAAAATTTTGGGACATATAAACTCATCCGGTAAAAGAAAAGTTAATAGCCCGAAACACACACACACTCGGGATTCAAGAGAATAAAATAATGGATTGCGTTCGGGTTAATCTTGTGCATGAATATGATCTTTCAAAAATTTTCTTGAATATATTTTAAAGTTATGAGGCAAACGTTTGGTAAGCCTAACACTCACTACATTATTGATTGTTGTTTTTTTGTTTTTAGGGATTATTTTGCTTGAGGATAAGCAAAATGTTGAGTGTGGGGGTATTTGATGTGATTTTAATTAAGCATGATATTAATACCTTTAAACTTACTTTTTGTTTGATTTAAGTAAAATATAATTAGGAATTAGCTTAGTTTTGTGTTTTTTGTTGTAGGAACAAAGGAAGAAGAAAAGAGAAGAAAAAGATAAGAAATTCATGGAAAAATGCTATATTGCAGCGATTCCAGACCTTTCAGCATTGTTTTGAGCATATCTCCCTCTTATGAACTCTAATCAAAGTGATTCAAGTGGCTGTGAAAAGATAACACAATCATCTACAATGGTTATGTTAAACACTTGGTCAAATGTGGGAGATTTCATAGCTTTATAGAGCTCAAAAATTAGAATCACAGTGCAGCAGGATGAATTCTGACCTTTGATCACTAATTTTAGCATATCTCCTTCAATTTAGATTGGATTAAGGTGATTCCAATGGTTATGGAAAGAAGAGACATAGAGCTACAACTTTTGTGTTCGGAACTTTGGAAAATTATGGAGTTTTCTTGGCACTGCGGTGCTGCGTCATTGCAGGTTCGGAGGGCCGCAGAATTTGTTGCCCAGAAGCACCGGGTGCCACGGTGCCCGAGCGTCAAAATCCAGATTGTGCCAGAGCAACACGGCACTCGCCGCCACACCAGATTGCTGAATTCGTGATTTTTAGGTCTTCTTGACTCCAATTGAAGCCCAATGGTCTAGGATTTGACCTAGAAACACTCCTACTTCGATTAGGAGTAGGGAATCTATAAAAAGGGAGGAAAGCAAGCAGAGAATTGATCGAATCTTTCATCTAAGTTCTGAGTTACATTCTTCAATTCTTCTTTTGATTTTCTTGTGGCCTTGCGTGGCTAGTTATTTTTAGTTGGTTGAGGTAGATTGAAACTTCAAGGGATTTTCATACATTGTGAGATTTGGATTTGATTTTATTGTTTCAATTTGACTTGAGTATTGATTATTCATCTGTTCTTCTTCTTAATGATTATTCATATGATTGCTAAGAGGCCTACTAGTATATTGTCTGTCTTAATCTACCACTGAATTGTGTTTTGAACAAAGTCTTCAATTCTGCGATTCATGAAGCAAATAGGTTTGAGGATTTTGGATTATAAATCATTGAACCTATGATGAATGATTAATTAAATTAGATATAGCCGATGTGTTTATATTTGTTTAGCTCTGTCAGTTTCTCTAATTCTTCATGCGGTTAACAAGTTATGTTTTACTGATGTGCTAAATGATTGCTTGTTAATTAGAGTTTAATTAGTGCGATTGTCATTAATTTACTAGACTTAAGGAGAAACAGGGTTAGAACCTCAATGATAGATATTCAATTACAGATTGATTATGTTGTCAATGATCAATGTAATCCCTTGATGGTGGATATCAACTGAAACCAACGTTTTTATCATTAATTACTTTCTCTTAATTACTTTCATTATTGTCTACTTGATTTTATTTACAATTATCAATGCCCCATTTCTCAATCACATAAGGTAATTCTAGTCTCTGTGAGATCGATCCTTACTCCCACTACTACAGGTTAGTTTTGAGGTAAGGTATCAATTTGGGTGTACCTGTGACAGTACGCACCAGCAATCAATAAGAATAGGCTTCCTAATACCAAAACAAAATTTTAAACTTGAAGTACTACAAAGATATCTCATAATCCACTTAGTTGCATCATAATGCTTTCTACCTAGATTGAATAAGAGCCGAATGGTAGTACCAATTGTGTTAGCTAAATCTAGCCTGGTGCAAACTATAATATAAATCAAACAACCAATTATAGAAGCATAAGGAAGACTTTACATGTCATCTTTCTCTTCTTCTTTGGAAGGACTCTGCTTAGCACCTAATCCAAAGTGTGTAGCACTTGAGAAAATCATAACTTCTTGATTTCTTTGTCATGGGAGATACTTAAACCAAGATTTTTTTTTCCCAAGTTCTAAGCCTTTCATTGTAAAAGATTTATTCAATTATTTCTTTAACTTGTCAATCGTAGAAGAATTTGACCTATGATAAGCATGTCAACAACATAGAGCAATGAAATAATAAATTTATTATCAAATATTTTTCGCACAAAAACATAGTGTTCAAAAGTAGTCTTCTTATAACCTTAGTGCAACATAGTAGACTTAAATTTCTTGTACCACTATCTAGGAGCTTGTTTCAAGCCATACAAGCTCTTCTTTAAATTGTAAACATAATTCTCTTTCCCCTTCATCTCAAATCCCTTAGGTTGCTTCATGTAAATTTTTTCCTCCAAATCACCATGAAAGAAAGCAATTTTGACATCCTCATGCTCAATCCCTAAATCAAGACTAATTTCCAAAACTCAAAATAACTTAGACTGATGATATTTTCATAATCAATAAAAATATTTTGTCAAATTCAACTCCCTTTGTCTAACTTAAGCCCTTGACAACTCATCTGGCTTTATATCATGGTTGTGAAGTATTCTCTTCATGCTTTACCCATCAAATCCATTGATTTTCCAATGCTTTCTTGTCCTTAAAAAATTTGACCATCTCAAAAGTATGGTTATCGAGCAAAGATGTCATTTAATCTTTCATAGCTGAAACCTACTCATCCTTATGTTCACTTTCCGTAGTCTCTTTATAGCATTTAGATTCTCGCCTATCATTTAGAAGTATAGACTCTATAACGACCAAGTTTTATATATATAGCGACTGATAAACTATACACAATCATATAAGAAGCTAATATTCCATCATCATAATATCTGAAACTACATCAGAGATTAATATTTATACATAAGCGACACTGAGTCGCATAACTACATCAACTTAACATTAAACCCTATACTACACATCTCCCTTGAGTGTAAAGGGTGGAAAAGGTGGTACTGGCATTGGGATCTGTATAAGGCATCGCCATCCACTAGATCTCTATGATCAAGTGCACGGAAGCAGCTAGTATATCGTTTGCTTTTATCTGAACATAATACCAAAAATAATGAGAACGGAAGTTCCCAATAGGTTTAATATTAAAAGCATCATACAATAAATAAGAAAATCACAGTGTTATGTCTAGTTGTATAAACTACAAAAATTATTTTCTCTTTGTATATGATAAAATAACAAGAATGTATAGCATGCTTTCATATTCGATAGACAGGTTATGCATCAATATCAGGCATGTATAATAACCAGGTTATACTTCAATATTATGCTTGTATATATATATACCTTTACAATGCTTTCATGTATGGTGACTGATAGTCTCCATCCACAAGTTCCATAACCAGTGACTTATTGTCTGTGGCCAGATCTCAACACTCAGTGACTAATCGTCTGTAGCCATGAGTTCAACCATATACATTCACATGATATAACCATGTATACATCAAACAACTCACCTTTATGCTTTCCATCCACAATCAAATTCGTCTCTTCATATAATCACTCTGTAATAACTCCTCTATTGTCATATAATAATGTACACATCATATTCTTTAATCATAATGACCATCACAATAGGATTATGCATTAACCAAGCACATCACTAATATCTTGCATAATACCATCACCACATCATTTAACAAATATGTATTAATACACTTACCAACAATGTATACCTTATATCATGTAATCCTCATGCATTGATATACTAGCATAGGCATCAAATCAACATGTATTTCATCCATACATTGCACATATATCTCATAATAAAAGAATGGAATTAACACTACAATATATCATACATATATCTCCTATGCAATTTACTTACATATGTCTCATCCATACATAACAAATTCTCTTGAATAAGTCTTATTAATATGTATTTTTATCCATACATTAAACATACATCTCATCAATATACAATATGTGATTTAATTTCTCATAATAAAAGGATGGAATTCACACTACAATGCATCATTAAAAAGGTATTTATTTGTATCTTAGTTCCCCTTAACATCATCCATTCATTGGAGTTCATTTAGAGACTTCAAAATGCAAAACATAGCAATTCCAGCCTCAAGCACAGCCTAGCCGTGTCACCAAGCACGACCGTGCTTCAAGTTGTACAAACCATGCTGAAAAATCACAAAATAGCCTAAAGCGTCACCAAGCACGGCCGTGCTTCAGGTTTTCCTGCATTCCAGATTTTTGTTCAGCCAGACCTTCTCTTACTAAAAAGACCATAACTCCCTCACATTAACTCCAATTAAGGTGATCAGTGTCTATGGAAAGCTAAAACAATTATATACAACTTTAATGTTTACCACTTTAACAAATTAGAAATAAAAACAAGTGAAAAAGGTGTTCGAAAATAGCATCGCAATTCTATGCATTAGATTTGACCTCTCTTCACTCATCAGGGAATATATCTTTCATTTCAAATCCGATTAAGGTGATTATAGAGGCATTACAAAGGTAAGAAATAGGAATACAACTCATATGGTGAACTGATTTCCAAATTCGGAATAAAACATATACAACAGAACCAACCATTCAGAACATCGTTTTTTACCCTTTTCAAGCCAATTTCAACAAGCACATGTATGATCTATGCATCCAAACTCTCACTTTTCATGGCTAAACATAATTATACATCATAAATCATCAAAAGAGGATATTTGAAAAACTTATAAATCATTCAAAATACATGAAATTCCATGGAAAAAATAATGTTAAACCTACCAAAAACAAGATATTCTAACCTTCCTTGGATTTCCTTCTCTTGATCACTTCTCTCTCTTTCTTTTCCCTACAAAATCCTTGGACCTTCACCTTTGTGCCTTTCTCTCTCCTCTCTCTCTCTCTCTTCTTTTCCTTCCTTCTCTCGGCCTCTCTCTCTTCTCTTCTTTTCCTTGGCTGCTACCTCCCTTTCCCTTGATATTTTTCCCCTTTTTGGTCTACTTCTCCAAGCCAAGATTTCCTCTCCAAGTCAAGGCTTCCTCTCTAAGCCAAGATAAGATTTGTTTAATCCAAATATTTTCCAACAAGCTTAGTCGACTTCTCCTCTAAGGCAAGGGAAAGATTATTTAATTCCAAGCTTCTCCAACAAGCCATCCCTTCCCTAACCAATGCACCCCAAAAGCTTAACAATAACAAGATTGCCACTCCATTACATTGTGACTAGATCCTTGAACAAGGCCTTATTTGGCTTCCTCAAATTCTCTAAATTCTTTAATTCCACTTTTAGGAAGATACTAATAGGCTTTAGAATTACATCCAAACCATATCTTTATCTCACTTTTTGATGTTCGGTTCTAGCCCTAAATAATTATAATATTACACTTTCTCCCCTTCTAATTTTCCTTTTTGCCATTTAGTCACTTTATCATTTTTCTAAGGTTTCATCGTTCTTCCATTTTATTCTCTTCCATTCCCTTCACCATTGAGAATTATGTTCCATTTATTAAAATCTGGGATGTTACAGACTCATTATGTTAGTATCAAGTAAAGGGCCTTCAGTCTTTACTAGACCTCCTAGGTAAAGTTATAGCTTGCTTAATAGGAAATTCATGTTGATCACCAGCATCCTCATCTATAGGAGCATCCATCCAATTTGTAACTTTATGGTTACCCTCAACTTGATTATCCTTAATATCATCTTGCAAATTAGTCTGGTTGCCACTCTCAGTTACATTAGGCACATGTGACATAAGAGCTATATTTGGCTCAATCAAATCACTATTACTATGAAAATATAACTTCTCAACCTTGCCAATGTCTTTAATGGTCTAGTCCTCTATGAACATCACATCACGGCTTTAAACAAGCTTCTTTGAATTGGATCTTAAAACTTGTAGCCAAATTCATCTCGACTATAGCCAATGAAGATGTATTCTCTTGTCTTTACATCTAAGTTGGATCTCTCATCTGTAGGCACATGCACAAAAATGCTATAGCAAAACACATGCAAGCGGTTATAGGAAACATCCTTGCCATGTCAAAACCTGTTAGGAACATCAACCTAAAAAGCAATAAAAGGAGATAAGTTAACAACATGTACAAAAGTATATAAAGTCCCAGCCAAGTAGTGAACACGCTTTTCTAATATTGCACATTTATCCATGTTGCCTTACTATATCATTCCCTTTATTCTTATGAACAAAAAATGAAGCTATACTCACTAAAATATTGTGTATTTGCAGTAGTAGAAGAACAAGGGGATCTTTTTGTATATGAAATCTACCTAAAATGTTCCCTCTAATGTACTTCCTTAACGAATCCCTTTTTTAATTTATTTTAATATTCATCTCCACCACAACCTTAAGAAAGGAAATATCTCTTCCTATGGATGCATAAACCCCTACTTCCAAAACTTACCTTATGGAAGCACCAATCTTTATTCCTCTATAGTGGGGAAAGGAAGAAGATTCGATAATTGAAGCATTACCTACACCTAATCAAAATCCACATTAGAAACACCTTAACCCTTTTCCATCTCAATAACGCAAGTTCCCATTTAGTTGGATGGAATGGAAAAGGAATAGATGAGGGAATCTTAAATTCTATGGTTTAGTTGGAAGGAATGAATATAATAGAGCATTCCATGGAATGCTATATTTCACTAGATAATGAAAAATTCAATCCCTCCAAAAATAAGTGGAATATGATATTTCCTTAGGAATGAAAAAAAAACATGTCTCTACCTACATTCTCTCTTCTCAAAACATAGCATCGACTCTCTTCTCACCATCAACTCTCACCACCGTCACGCACCACTACATGCGGTATCTCTCCCCGTCGCTCTCCCTCACTCTCCTTTCAATCAATCTCTCTTGGTAGCTCTCTTTTTCACTTTACCTCACTCTCTCCTCGTTCAATCTCTCTCAAATTCATCGCAGGTAATACATGATTACATCTTTGTTTTTATTATTTAATCTTAACATCTTACTCTGTGCCTTCTGGTCTTGTTGTTCAATATCTTTATGCATGCTCTATGCCTACCATATATTTGATTATTTACTTGGATTTCTTCTTTCTGGTATTAAAGGTTGTCATAATTTTGTGGTTGGTTTTGCTAGATTGGCTGAGTGTACAATTTTGTAGAGGCCACTTACTTGGGTGTTCCTTTTGGAGCTAATTTTTGTGCTTCTTTTAGGGATCCTATGGTTTAACATATAGCTAAGAGGCTTGATAGTTGGTAAGGTGCCTTTTTTTGTGGATTGTGTTAGTTAGATTCTGCTGAACTAGCTTTGTTATTGGCCAACCTATAAGCTTTCTATTCCTTTAATAGAGTAAGATTTTATACTAAACATATTTAAAATTCATAGTTAAAATTTTTTAATATCATATAAAAATTTAACAATTCCTCTTGTGAGATCCATAGTTCTTATACCATATGATATATACGATAGGATGCATTCAGTAAATTTGAATATAATTTAAAGTATGACCAATAATTGAGTTAAACATTATTATACTAATGTTTGTCTCCTCAAATGTGAATAGTTCATTTCTTTTATTATGTTTGAGTTAGAAACAACTAATAATAATATGATCATATCTCCCATATTTTTAAAGGTATATTTTCTCCCTTGTGGTATGGTGCAAACAATAGCGTAAGTCCTGGTTGCTGTATTATGTTGGTGGTTTCATATGACTAACATATTGCATAAAATGTGCATTCTAATTTGTGTGGTTGTTGCCCTTCACCATCGTAGGTTCTTGAATAGACCAATCAAATACAATATAGACTTCCATCAAAAAAGGGTCCACTTTAGAAATATGATTTACTCTAGTAACATTATATGTTATAATCCACTTAGGATGTGTAGGTCAACATTTGATCATCTCTGCTCCATGCTTGATAATATTGGAGGATTAAAACCTTCAAAAAAATATGTTATTTGATGAGTAAGTAGCAATGTTTCTTCACATTCTCACTCATCACATTAAAAATAGAGTCATTCAGTATGAGTTTGGGAGGTCTAGTAAAACTATTAGTAGGTATTTTAACTTAGTTTTAAAAGCTATGATGTAGTTGTATAGAGAGCTTTTTAAAATCCTAGAGCTAATTTCTGAGAATTCAACAGATAATATATGGAAATAGTACAATGTGAGTATAAAATCTATGGTTAATTCCTTTTATTTCTTAAAAGTTTTTTTCCTGATATTTAAAATATATTTTGTGACATGAATAGTTTTTGTTATTGTCAAAATTGTCTTAGTACCCTTGATAGAACTTTTTAGACCTCAGATTTTGACACAATCACCACCAACGGACTCAAAACGACGAGATCTACAATTCTATCCTATTGGATTCTGGAAAATTAGCCAGAAATTTGCCTTAAAATGAAAGAGAAAACCCACTAAAAAGGTGAGTTTTGAAACTCCTATTTAGAGTTCTCAATAAAAAAAACTAACACAATATAGGGATTCAGGAGGTAGAAAAATCTTGGCATCTCAAATTTCAAACTCAGATCACTTCTACAGAATCCTTATGCACCGCCATGCACTTCCTCTCTCTGGGTGCGTGAAGCCCATGCGTAGCCTCTGTAGGCATGCAGCGCGTGTACCCACACCTTGTTGCATTGACCTCACTCTCGAAGGCTGAATTTTGTGATTTTAAAGTCATTTCCTAGGTTTTTACCCTCCGGACTCGATTTTGAGGTCTATTTTATCATATTTGGCTTAGAAACATGCATTTTGGGGTTGTCCAACTTGGAACCCTAACTTTGTGAGTAGATAATCCTTACTATGACTTACCCTATACTCTTCTTGAACTTTAAATATATAATTGGTTCTGTATACAAGTTACTTATACTATTATAAGTCTCTGAAATGGGTTAAATTATCATATTTGCTTACTAGTCAGCATATTCTTCAAGAAGAGTAATGTGTTGCATATTGATTTCAAAATCCAATGAACATGTGTTTCCAAATACATTTCTCATCATTTTGAAAAGAGAATATATTTGAGCACATGGGACTTATCTGTATAACTATAAGGTTTCCTTTGGAAAAAGGGTATGGATATGTAGTAAACTCTAATTGAAAAGTTTCTAACAGAGGAATCAACTCAGATTGAAATTTCTGTATCAGACTGTAACTACTATTTTGAACGATATTGTATTTATGCACTTTTTTTCTATACAGAAATGTTATTGGAAACACTGTTTGCTAACGGCAAGAGATGTTAGTCCTGGTGCACCTTGAAACCTCAGTTAGCAGGGTGTTGCCAGCCTCATGTAACGGCCAACACAAGAGATATGTTCTGTGTAGGAGAGTGGGATGCTCTCTATCAAGGCGAAATACTGACTTTCTGATATGTGATTTCCCTCCCTTGTTGTGTGCTTGGGATTATCTGATGGTTCCAATATGGGATCCTCCTAACATTTACATGTGAAATATTTTGATGCATAACAATATTTATTTTATAACAATACCGTACTGTATTTGGTTTTGGACTTCTGATTATCTTTTGAATTGAGAATATTTAAAATGCAGGTCTATTATGGATGTACTTCCAAACTATATTTTCTATATGATAATTTTAACATATGAGTGCATCCATATGCTGGCCTAGAAGATTATAAGAGGTTTTATATGCTCACTGAGTTATCAAACTCACCACACAATATCTCTATGTTTTTCAAATAAAGATACAGAGTCTGGTCTTGTAAATATGTGACCAGCTAAGTGCATATTCTCTAGGTGAACCTACATTGCTTCCAAGGCTCACAGTATTTAGATTGTATTGTATTTGTATTCTAAAGTATGCTCTGAATGCCATAGGCAGAATCCTTACTTCTGTTGTTACTTTGATATTTATAAATTTTGTCTGTATATTGTGTATACATGGGAGAACCTATATGTATCTGTTTCCGTGATAAAAGATTGTAGTATGCATGTTATGCTAAAGATCTGTTTGTGAAATATGTATCTCACATGGCCTTAAATTAGGGGTGTGACAAGTTGGTATTAGAGCCAGATTTTCCTGTGGCTATTAGAGCAAAGGATTCTTTAATAGGACCTTGAGTATAGATATAAATCGATCATATTTATACTCTAGTTTCTGCTAAAGGATTCTATAGGATGTCAATTTCCTTTCTATTCTAAGTTTGCTAAAGATCCTAGTATAAGGTTTATTGAATATTAAGGTATCTTAAAAATGTGTTTTTCTTTGTATAGTCTATGATGTTGCCAAGAACTAGAGGGGTTGCTAAAGATGCTCAGATCGTGCACCCTCTACAGAAGTGTCTACACAATCTATAATCTCATTACAAAGAGGCTGTGGTAGAGGTCGGCCTAGAGGAAGAGGAAAGAGATGTGCACAAGATAAGAGAACCTCGAGACAAGATGAACATATATAGTCTTTGAGAAAAGAGTAGAACTCCCTCAAGAGCCACATGACGGAATAGCCAAAATGATTGTTGGCATACATAGGAGCCTAGAGACATTGGTAGGATTTATAATAGAATAGGGCAAGAGGGATGGCCAGCCACCAAAAAATGCTCATGTAGCTCAAGAACTAGAAAGACCAACTAAACAAGATGATAGATTTACTAGGATTAAGGTGATATTACCACAATTCCTAAAGTTAAAGTCCTTGAATTTTTCTGGATCTGATGCTCAGGAGGACCTACAAATATTTGTTTATGCAATGGAAAGAATTCTTAACTCTTTAGGGTGCTCTACTAGGAGATCTGTTGAACTAGTATCCTTTCAACTTCTGGATGTCGCACAAGTCTAGTATGAGATTGTGATTCAAGGAGGAGTTGTTACCTATCCACCAATAGAGTTGGGATAATTTAAGGAAGTATTTATGGGTCGATTCTTGCCTAAAAGTGAAAGGGACAAAAGGGCCTAGAATTTGAAGAACTGAAACAGACGCCAAATATGACTGTTTATGAATATGATTTGTTTTACCCTATTGTCGGGATATGCACCCTATCTAGTCTTGACTGAAAAATATAGAATTAAGAGATTTGTTTCAAGGCTAATATGTCCATTGTTCAAGTTGGTGGGTCCCCAAATTAATCATTTTTCCACTTATGCAACAGTTGTGGATTGTGCTAAAATGATGGAAACATGAGAGTTAGCAAAGATAGAAAGTCTAAAGAAGAGGAAAAGAGATCGAGAGAGTAATATCTATACTAGTTATAATCCTTATGTAAGAGGACTAAGATTTTAGAATCAACAACGTATAACTCAAGCAGGATATAGTAGCTACAAATAGGCATCAATTAATATTAGTAAGCAAAAAATGATTCAAAAAGATATGAGACCCACTAGTCAACAAGAATTGAGATTTACCCCAATATGTCCCAATTGTGGAAGGCCCCATACTGGACAATGTCACTGAGAAACTAGTGCATGTTTTAGGTGTGGAAAAGTAAGGCATATGGTAAAGAATTGTCCACAATTAGGAAGTTTAAGTCAAGCATCAATACAGCCAGCTTCACCCCCTACATCTATACCAGTATGACTAGTTAAAGCAGCTTTAGGCCAAGCAATTAGTGATGGTTCTGGTAGAGGATTAGGAGGTCAAGACCAAGAACAAGCTCGAGTCTTTATCCTAACACGATAGTATGCTTAAGTCTCCAATACAGTGATGACAGGTACATTATCCGTATTTTCTCATAGAGCATATCTATTTTTTGACCCTAGTTCTACTCATTCTTATATATCACCATGCTTTGTTAAGCAATTTGGTAGAGATACTACTAATTTACATTGTTCTTTTATGGTTGCTACTCTATTAAGAAAACTCTTGCTGGTAAATGATGTGTATAAATCGTGTGAGATTTCGATAGCAGATAAAGACACCCTTATGGATTTAATAGTTCTAGATATGGTAGATTTTGATGTGATACTAGGAATGGATTGGTTGGCATCATGCCATGCCATTTTGGATTATCACCTTTAGGTGATTAAGTTAAATATTCCTGAAGAATCTCTCTTCTTGATACAAGGAGACCGTAGTGAGGTACCCAGTAATATAATCTTTGGTTTAACAACTCATAAGTCATTGCAAAAAGGATGCCAAGTATATTTAATAGTGGTCAAAGATGTTGATATAAAATACACCAATGTAGAGTAGGTTCTAGTGATTAGAGAATTCCCTGATGTATTCCCTGAGGAACTTCTAAGATTATCCCTAGAACAAGAAATTGAGTTCGGTATTGATTTACTTCTTGGAACCCAACCAGTGTCTACACCACCATATAGAATGGCATCGAATGAACTTAAGAAACTGAAAAATTAGTTACAAGACTTGTTAGACAAAAGATTTATACGCCTTAGTACTTTTCCTTGGGGTGCTTCATGTAATAGCTCCATTTATGTAACAATTTTTTTTTTATTTAACATCATGAAGTTATTACCACATCTTAACTCACAATAACATTTATTTAATTATACAATAATAAGTTTACACTCACATCATTAATACAAACATTTGTACAAGACATACATGTACATATAAGCCCTAATCATCCACATAGACTATTTCCGGGGCCACTGGTGCGAGTGGCGGCACCTCTGCCGGAATCTCAGTCACTTCAACAACTGATATGTCCGCAATAATAGGTATTTGCCCAAGATAGGGCACCTCGATCATACGTACGGCAATAACAAGTCTCATTGAAAACAACTGCATAGCTAATTTTCTGAACATGATATGGAAATATAGTGAGAATTAAATCCCAGTATGTTCAACAATAATTCATCATCAATATAGTTCATCACGTCATGTTCAGCTGTATAAACTACAGAAAATATCTTTAGGTCACATGAATGCACTTTATCATGCACATGAAAATTGTACAGTTATGACATGTATGGCATGAATAACTATTTTTTCGAATTTCATATGATGGCTATCAACTTATTCTTACTTCAAGCTACCCTGGTCAGGGTGAGTATTCTCTACTTTTCGGTACAGGCTTATCTCGCTCCATCTGACATGGCACACTTTCTCTTTCTTTTCTCATGAACATAATCATAACCGTTGATAGGGCGTCCCCTACTGGTGCACCACACGGATTGCCATGTGACCGTGCTCATTTCTTTTCTTTTCATATTAATAGCCGAAAATATGATTCCAATAACAAGTATGTTCATTATATTCTCATGCCATAATTTATCAAAACATAATCATTCTCAAAATTCATTGGTAAACTAAAATTATGCCATGAATATAATCATTTTCTAATTTTCACTTTATAAAATATTTCCATGTAAAAATTCCACACTAATACCTCGGTAACTGGATAGTAATTGTAGTCTGTAAACAGCGCACCAGGAAAGTTCCCAGGAAAGAGAGGTGGGTCACTAATGGACACGCTTAAGTACCAAGTCTTTCCTTGCCAGAGCTTTCCTTAGACATGCACTTTTCACAAATCACAATTTTTTTTCAGTAACTAGAATAATTCTTTTCTGATGTAGAAATACTGCAACCACGAAGCATACTAAGATTTTTCAAATAAAACCGACACTTTCAAAACTTCTTGGAAATTTTATATGAGTACTAGGGTAAATTCCATGTTAAAAATTACACACTTAAAATGGTAGTAAGTTCATGCAATGGCAATAGCTAGGGCATACACTAGGCATTTATTATTTTCATTTATAAAATTCCTCTTCTTTCTTGAATATTATTTTCATCTTTTCATTTTCTTTATGTCTAGGCATTTAGTCATTTTATTTTTACTTATATCATTTCCAACACATGTTCTTACAAATTTTATAGAGTATTTTTCCTTAAATTGATTTCTACTATTACCCTATAGTTTAAAAAATTCATCTAGGGTAAAAAAAATATTGAAAATAGGTTTTACTAACTTTTAACACAGCCTTTACTTACAAATCAGAGCATAACTCTCTTATTTTAACTCCGATTAAGATGATCTTAGTGTCTTTGAAAAGTTAATACAATTATCTAAAACTATTATGTTAATCATATCAACAAAATAGTAAGATATCGTGGTGTTATTACTCTTTTAAATTTAGTATTATTTCTTCTCTTGTAGGTTCTGACCTTTACTGACTAATTAGACCATATCTCCCAAATTTGAACTCCAAATTGAGTTATTCCAGTTGGTAAAAAACCATGAGCCATATATCTATAATTGTTATGTTGGCGTACTATTTTAATTCCCTACAGAATATTCCCAGAAATTCAAAAACTAAAGCTTTAATAACATACTCTTCCCTGAATAAATATTTTCTGACCTCTGCATACTAATCGGATCATATCTAACTCATATGAACTCCAAATTGCATAATTTCAGTGGCTAAATTTCCATGAGATATAGATCTATAACTTTCATGTTAACCATTTATTTTAATTCCTTACTGATGTTTCCCAGAATCTTAAAAACAGAAGCTAAAATATTTACCGCCCATAGCCATACCTATGCAGAACTATCTAAACCAGCCTAAGTATTCAAACATACATCACATGCATGATCAATATGTAACATGATGAAGCAACATTCATGACCAATAATCAAAGTTCTAAGATCAAAATCCCATATAAATATTACAAATTTCAAAACGTTTCTTCAAAAAGAAATATTGTTAAACTTACCTAAAAATCTCCCTAGCTCACTTAGTGAATTGGTTTTCTTGTTTGCTCTTGAAAGAAGTAGCAAGACTCCTCCCTTCCCTTAACTTTTCTAGCAGCTTAGGTCAGAGAAGGAGGGTGAGTTTTTGATCCTCAAAGATGAAGAAGAAAAAAATGGATTCAAGTGGGGATTAAGGTAACTTACCTTGAGTATTTAGCCTTCTAAACTTCTCCTTCTTTTTTCTTCCTTTCTTCTCCTCTCTTTCTCTCCTTTCCTCACCCTACCTTGCTTCTATTTCTCTCTCTTCCTCACTTGGACAAAATTAAGATGTTATGGGGTGGGTTTTGCTTATATAGACCACCAAATAATTCACCTTTCATGATCATGGATCTACCTTATCACAATTAAGATACACTTTGTTGAATTTTTGGAAAACAAACAACTTATGTTCTTGTCTTCCTCTTCCTTAGTCAAGATATGCATAGGAAAAGGAGATTTGCAATTTGAAATTTATGATGATATGTTCTTAAGATAAGGGACAAGGTCCCTCTGATTTAGGGATTCATTTCCATTTTCTTTTGTCTTAAACAAGTATGATAGGTTTGCCTTTTTAGGTGGCAAATTTCTAACCCTTGAATTTCCATTATTTGGTTGATATTTTTTGTGTGGGATAGGAATATTTTGTCCTAATGCCAAGTATTATCATACCACTTGCTAAAATTATGAGTGTAGGATATAGATGTTTTTGTCCTAAAGCCTTGTATTATCATGCCACTTGGCAAAATTATGAATGTAGAATCATACCACTTACTAAATTTTTGTCTTAATGCCATGTAACCTAATCTTTATTATTATTACATTATTATATCATCACCTAATTTATTTTATTTTATTTTTCCTCTTGGGTTTGGGCTTATTCCTACCCATTATGGGCTTATTCCTACCCATTTTCTTTGCTTTGAATAAAATTTTACCTTTCTTGGAGGGCTTGAACACATTATCATAATTTTTTAGGCTATTGGTCCAATTTCTATATCATAATCCAAGTCTATGTTTTATTTCTTGTTTAGGTTATCCAATGGGCTTGCTAGAAACTTATGTGAAGTGGAAAAATTCTATATGAAGTGTCTATAGGTAAAAGCCCAATGTATGGGTGAAGATGTTAAACTTAATAATTCTAGTTCTTGAATTAGGAAAAATTACCCTAATCCAATGTTCTTGAAATTTTAAGACCTTTACTTGTTTCTAAAAATTTATCTTCCTTATCCAAGAATTTTACATCTCTTTAATATGTTATTTCTAATTTTTTTCCTATTAGGTTTTTCCTCTTTATTTGTTTTCTTAATGTTAGAAACAGTTTCTATGCATATACATAAGGTGAAGAATTTCTAAGGATTATATTTTTCTTAGATATCTAAAATATTGTCTAATAAATTTTATTTCGTTAATGTACTTTTAACGAAATTAGGGATGTTACACTTCATGTAACAACTCCATATTTTTTTTACATATATATACATATATATATATATATATATATTTCTAAAATTCCATGAAGCCATTACCTCTTTATTTCTAACTATTTAACTCATAATAACATTCAACTAAATTAACCAAACATAATTAAGTTTTATGAAATACCATTAACACTTATACAATTCTGGGTTTACATACACATTATTAATCAAAAAATATGTACAAAAATCAAACATATATAAGTCTATATTTTATTCGTCCATATTGACTATGGTTGCACCTTCATTGGGATCTTAGCCAACTCGACCCAATGTACGCTAAAAACCAGTCATAGAGAATATCTGCATAACTTAGTTTTCTGAACATGATATGAAAATATAGTGAGAATTAAATCCCAGTAGGTTCAAAAACAAATCATAACTATAATCAATATAGCTCATCATGTCATGTTCATCTATATAAACTACAACAAATATATTTAGGTCACATGAATGCACTTTATCTATGTACATGAAAATTGTATAGTTATGACATGTATGGCATGAATAACTATTTTCAGAATATCATATGATGGCTATCAACTTATTTTCATATTAAGCTACCTCAGTCAATGTGAGTACTTTCTACTCTCCGGTGCAGACTTTTCTCGCTCCATCCGATATGGCACACTTTTTCTTTCTTTTTTCATTAACATAATCATAGCCAAGAGGAGGGTGTCCCCTACTGGTGCACCACACAGATCGCTATGTGACCGTGCTTGTCTCTTTTCTTTTCTTTTCTTTTAACATTAATAGCCAAAAATATGATTTCAATAACATGTTCATTATACTCATATGCCATAATTTATCATCAAAACATAATCATTACCAAAAATCAATGGTAAAACACAATCTTGCAATGAACAAAATCATTTTCGAATATCACTTTATAAAATATTTTCATGTCAAAATTACACACTTAAGATGGTACGGAATTCATGTAATGGCAATGGCTATGGCTATGGCATACACTAGTCATTTATTATTTTTCTTTATAAGATTCTTTTTTTTTTAATATTATTTTCCTCTCTCACTAAACAGAGCAACAACAACAACAACTAAGCCTTTTTCCACTAGGTGGGGTCGGCTACATGGATCAAACGGCGCCATAGTGGCCTATCATGGATGAGATCAATAGATAAGTTATTAACTATTAAATCATTTTTAATAGTTTCACTTATTGTTTTCTTTGGCCTCCCTCTACCTCTAATTATTGGACTATTCTCCATCCGATCAACTCTTTTCACTAGGGTTTCTGCAGGTCTTCTCCACACATGGCCAAACCACCTTAAGCGAGTTTCAACCATCTTTTCCACAATAGGTGCTATCCCAACTTTCTCTCTAATGCACTCATTTCTAATCATATCTCTTATGGTGTGTCCACACATCCAACGCAACATTCTCATCTCTGCAACATTGAGTTTATCTTTATGTTGTCTTTTAACTGCCCAACATTCCGTACCATACAATATAGCAGGTCTTATAGCCGTACGGTAGAATTTTCCTTTAACTTTGAGCGGCACTTTTTTATCACAAATGACACTCGAAGCTTTCCTCCATTTCATCCATCCAGCTTGAATCCTGTGGTTTACGTCCTCCTTTACTTCGCCGTCATTTTGTATAATGGACCCAAGATATTTAAAACTTGTAACTTGTTTTAATATATAGTCTCCAAGTTTCATGTCTACATTCGTATTTGTTCGTCTCTTACTAAAAATACATTCCATATATTCTGTTTTATTTCTACTTATCCGGAAACCGTGTGTTTCTAAAACTTGTCTCCATGACTCTAACTTCATATTTATTTCCTCTTTCAATTCACCAACTAAGACTATATCATCTGCAAAAATCATGCATTGAGGCCCCAACTCTTGTATATGTTCAGTAACTACGTCCAAAATTAAGTTCAAAAGATACAGACTCAGAGAAGACCCTTGATGTAGTCCAATAGTTGTGGAAAAATCCTTTGTATCCCCATTTTGTGTTCTCACGCAAGTCGTTATCCCGTCGTACATGTCTTTGATTGCTCGAATGTACGTAATACGTACTCCTTTCTTTTCTAAAGCCTTCCATAGGATCTCTCTTAACACTCTGTCATATGCCTTTTCCATATCAATAAAAACCACGTGCAAATCTTTCCGTCTGCTTTGATACCTTTCCATCAATCTCCGTAGTAAATAAATTGCTTCCATAGTTGACCTTCCTGGCATAAATCCAAACTGGTTCTCTGTAACTTGAGTCACTTGTCTTAATCTTTGCTCAATGATCTTCTCCCATAACTTCATAGTGTGGCTCATGAGTTTAATCCCCCGATAGTTGGAACAATTCTGTATGTCTCCTTTATTTTTATATATAGGAATTAAAGTACTTCTCCTCCATTCATCCGGCATTTTCTTAGATTTCATTATCACATTAAACAACTTAGTGAGCCAACTTATACCCTTCCTTCCTAAACTTTTCCACACCTCAATAGGTATATTATCAGGTCCTACTGCTTTGCCATTTTCCATTCTCTTCAAAGCTTTCTCTACTTCAAACTCTTGGATTCTACGATAAAAAGTATAATTACGGTCTTCTTCTACAGTATTAAGTCTGTCAGAGTTGTAGGTCAACTCATGCCCTTCGTTAAAAAGTCCTTGAAAGTAACTCCTCCATCGTGCTTGGATATCATGCTCCCTTACCAAAACATTACCCTCTTCATCTTTAATACATTTTACTTGATCTAGGTCCCTTGTCTTTCTTTCCCCAACCTTCGCAAGCTTGTAAATTTTTCTTTCTCCCTCCTTAGTTCCTAAAGATTGATATAATCCCTCAAAAGCCCTAATTTAAATTCGATTGAGGTGAACTTGGTGTCAATTGAAAGTTACAAAAATCCTATAAAACCCTTATGTTTAACATTTTAGTGAAATCTTAAGTAATCATGGTGTTACTACTACCTCAAATTCAATGTTATTTCTTCTCGGGTAGGTTCAGACCTCTACTTACTAATCTGACCATATCTCCCTCATATGAATTCCAATTGAGGTGATTCCAAAGCCTATAAAATATAAAAAATTCATGTTTATCATTTCTTCATATTCCTTACTAATTACTCCTAAAAAATAACAAATAAAAATGGTTACATTTACAACCTTGGATTCTAGACTAATTCTGACATTTACTCATTAATTAGCTATATCTCTCTCATATAGACTCCAAATTAAGTTATTTCAGAGCCTATAGATCCGTGATACATATATATATATTTATGATGTTAACAATTTCCTTTAAGTCCTTACAAATTTTACCCAAAAATTCAAACACAAAAGCATACTTAATAAATTCTTCCCTAGTTAACCATTTTCTAACCACAGTTTACATATCGGTTAATACCTCCCTCATCTAAACTCCAAATTAAGTGATTTGAGTGAATAAAATTCTGTGAGACATAGATCTACATTTGTAATGTTAACCATTTCTTTTAATTCCTAACTAATTCTTCCTAGAATTTCAAAAATAGAAGCTTCCTTGGTTACTCCAAAATCCAGTTTCCTAATCAAACCTTTCCTAAGGTTTTAGTTCGTCATTATATTACATCCTCTTTCATTTTCTTTATATATAACCATATTCCATAAAATTTTCACCACATTCAAATATACAAAATAGTAGCATAAAAATCATAAAATTTTGTCAACCATAGCCATACCTATGTAGAACTTTCTGCAGCAACCGAAATGTTTAAAACATCCATCATATGCAAAATAACATGTAACATGATATAGCAACATCCATGACCAATAATCAAAGTAGCAAATATTGTAAATTTCATCAAAGTTCTAAGATTAAAATCCCATATAAATGTTACAAATTTCAAAGTTTTTCTTCAAAAAGAGATATTGTTAAACCTACCTAAAGATCTCCCTAACTCACTTAATGAATTCTTTTTCATGTTTTCTCTTGAAGGAAGTAGCAAGATTTCTCCCTTTCCTTGTCTTTTCTAGTAGCTTAAGTAAGAGAAGGAGGGTGAGTTTTTGAACCCCAAGGATGAAGAGAAAATATGGATTCAAGTGAAGATTAAGTTAACTTACCTTGAGTACTTAGTGCTCTAGACTTCTCGTTCTTCTTCCTTTCTTTCTTTTCCTCTCTTTCTCTCCTTTCCTCATTCTACCTTGCTACTATTTTTCCTCTCCCTCACTTAGACAAAAGTATAATGTTATAAGGGTGGGTTTCTCTTAAATAAACTATCAAGTGGTTCACCTTTCATGATCATGGGTCTACCTTATCACAATTAGGATGCACTTGGTTGTTTTTTAAGGAAAGACAACTCATGTGCTTGTCTTCCTCTCCCTTAGTCAAGATATGCATAGCAAAAGGAGATTTGTATTTTGAAAATCATGATAAAAATTTTTTAAGACAAGAGACAAGGTCCCTTTGATTTGGGGATTCATTTCCGTTTTCTTTTGTCTCACTCAAGTATGATAGGTTTGCCTTTCTAGGTAGTAAATTTTCAGCACTTGAGTCTCCCTTACTTGGCTGAAATTATTTATGTAGGATAAGGATGTTTTGTCATAATGCTATGTATTATTACCCACTTGTTGAAATTATGAATATAGAATATAGATGTTTTGTCCTAATGCCATGTATTATTACCTACTTGTTAAATTATAAATGTAGGATATAGATGTTTTGTCTTAATTCCATGTGACCTAATCTTGATTATTATTACACTACTATTTCCTCACATGATTCTTATTTTTCCTTCTTAGATTTGGGCTCATTCTTACTCATTTCCTTTGCTTTGGCTAAAATTCTACTTTTCATGAAGGGTTTGGTCACATTTTCATGATTTTTGGGCTATCCGTCCAACTTCTATATCCTAATCCAAGTCTATGTTTTATTTCTTGCTTGGGCTATCCTATTCGTTTGCTAGAAATTCATGTGAAGTGGAAAGAAGTGTCCATAGGTAAAAGCCCAATTTATGGGTAGAGATGTTAAACTTAGTAACTCTAGCTCTTGAATTAGGAAAAATTACCTGAATCCTATCTTCTTAAGATTTTAAGACCTTTACTTACTTCACCAAAATTTATCTTTCTTACCCAAGAATTTTGCCTTTCTTTAGTATGTTATTTCTAATTTTTCCTATTAAGTTTTCTCTATTTACCTATTTCCTTAATGTTAGAAACATTTTCTATGCATACACATAAAGTGAAGAATTTCTAAGGATTATATTTCCTTAGAAATCTAAAAATTGTCTAATAAATTTTATTTCCTTAATTAAATATTTATGTATCTTTATTAATAAAAGAAATAAAATTAGGGATGTTACATTAAATATTTATATACCTTTATTAATAAATGAAATAAAATTAGGGATGTTACATTAAATATTTTTGTACTTTTATTAATAAATGAAATGAAATTAGGGATGTTACACTTCAGTTCTATTTGTGAAAAAGAAAGATAAGTCACTATAGTTGTGAATAGATTACAGACAGTTGAATAAGATGACAATGCGTAATCAATACCCATTACCTTATATAGATTATCTGTTTGACCAATTACATGGTGCTCAATGTTTTTCAAAAATTAATTTGACATCTGGGTATCATCAATTAAGGATAAGAGAGGAGAATACTCCAAAAATTGCTTTCAAGACTCGGTATGGGCACTATGAGTTCTTAGTGATGTTATTTTGTTTGACAAATGCCCTAGTTGTATTCATAGATTTGATGAATACAGTATTTAAAACATTCTTGGATTAGTTTGTTATTGTGTTCATAGATAATATTCTGGTGCATTCAAAGAGTTCAGAGGAGTATGAGCAACATTTAAGAATGGTATTACATATTCTAAGGGAACATCAGCTATATACTAAGTTTTCAAAATGTGAATTCTGACTTAGCAGTGTTACTTTCTTAGGACATATGGTTACCAAGGATGGTATTCAAGTTAACCCTAAGAAGGTGGAAGCAGTGCAGTAGTGGCCACGCCCTACAACAATTACAAATATCCATAGTATTCTTGGTCTAGCGGGTTATTACTGCAGATTTGTTAAAGATTTTTTAAAAATTTATGCTCCTTCAATGAGGTTAACAAGGAAGGGAATAAAGTTTGACTAGTCAGATGAATGCGAGAAAAGGTTTCATAAACTAAAGGAATTTTTTTACTATGGCAGCGATCTTATCTATTCCTTCAGGTACCGGAGGATACACAATATACTGTTATGCATCGAGGATTGGATTAGGATGTGAGTTGATAAAACATAGTCGAGTTATTGCATATGCGTCCAAGCAACTTAAACAGCATGAGCAAAATTATCCAACTCATGATTTGGAGATAGAAGGAGTGATTTTTACTATCAAAATTTGGAGGCATTATTTATATGCCGAGTCATGTGAGATTTACACCGGCCATAAATCCCTCAGGTATATTTTTTAGCAAAAAGATCTTAATTTAAGACAAAGGCGATAGATGAAACTACTTAAAGATTATGATTGTACTATATTGTATCATCCAACCAAGATAAATGTAGTGGCAGATGCATTGAGCAGAAAGTCTATGAGTAGCTTAGCTCATATCACCAAGTTAAGGTGGCCGTTGGTTAAAGAAATGCATAAGTTGGAACGTGGTAGGGTAGTCCTAGAAGTAAAGGAGTCTGAGATACTATTGGCTCATATTCAACTTTAATCGTCCTTGATAGAATAGGTAAAAAAAGCGCAAGAAGAAGAATATGCCTAATTATGCAAGCAAATTGAAGATGTGAAGAATGGCAGTGATGCTGAATTTACTGTAAACTCTGAAAGAATCTTGAGATTTGACAAGTGGCTGTGTGTGCCTAATAAAGAAGAACTCAAGAAATAGATTCTAGAAGAAGCTCATTAATCTATGTATACCATTCATTCTGGATCAACTAAAATGCATCAAGATTTAAAAGAAATTTATTGGTAGGATAGTATGAAGAAAGATATAGCTTATTATGTTTCTCAATATTTAACATGCCAACAAGTAAAGGCAGAACATCAAAGGCCTGCGGAGTTACACCAACAAATAGAAATACTTAAATGGAAATGAAAAAGAATAACTATAGACTTTGTTATAGGGTTACCATGGCCAACAAAAGGGTTTGATTCTATATGGGTGATCATTGATAGGTTGACTAATTCAATATATTTTCTACCAGTGAAAACTACCTATGTAACAACTCCATTTAAGTAAAAAAAAAATTTTAAATACCGTGAAGTTATTACCTCGTTACAACTTAACTCAATATAACATTTATTTAATTTATACAATACAGAGTTCACATACATGTCATTAATCAAAACATACGTACAATATATCAAACACATAAAAATCTATATCTTATTTATTCTGGTTGACCAATTCTGGAGATACAGGTGCGGATGGTTGCACCTTCACCGGGATCTAAGCCAACTCGACCACAAACATTTTATTTGCTTCTGGGATCTGGCCAACATAAAGTACTCGATCCAACGTGCACTAAAAGCCAGAGCTATAGAAAAATCTGTATAACTAATTTTCTGAACATGATATGGAAATATAGTGAGAATTAAATCCCAGTAAGTTCAACAATAAATCATCATCAATATAGCTCATCATGTAATGTTCAGCTGTATAAACTACAGAAAATATCTTTGGTCACATGAATGCATTATATCTATGCACATAAGAATCATACAGTAATGATATGTATGACAAGATTAACTATTTTCAGAATATCATATGATGGCTGTCAACTTATTCTCATTTCAAGCTACCCCGGTTAGGGTGAGTATCATCTACTGTAACAACTCCATTTAAGTATCAAATTTTTTTTTAAATACCATGAAGTTATTACCTCGTTACAACTTAACTCAATATAACATTTATTTAATTTATACAATACAGAGTTCACATACATGTCATTAATCAAAACATACGTACAACATATCAAACACATAAAAATCTACATCTTATTTATTCTGATTGACCAATTTCGGAGATACAGGTGCGGGTGGTTGCACCTTCACCGGGATTTAAGCCAACTCAACCACAAACATTTTATTTGCTTCTGGAATCTGCCCAACATAAAGTACTCGATCCAACGTGCACTAAAAGCCAGAGCTATAGAAAAATCTGCATAACTAATTTTCTGAACATGATATGAAAATATAGTGAGAATTAAATCCCAGTAAGTTCAACAATAAATTATCATCAATATAGCTCATCACATCATGTTCAGCTGTATAAACTACAGAAAATATCTTTGGTCACATGAATGCATTATATCTACGCACATAAGAATCATACAGTAATAATATGTATGACAGGAGTAACTATTTTTAGAATATCATATGATGGCCAATAACTTATTCTCATTTCAAGCTACCCCGGTCAAGGTGAGTATCCTCTACTCTCCGGTACGGGTTTTTCTCGTTCCGTCCGACATGGCCCACTTTCTCTTTCTTTTCTCAATAACATGATCATAACCGTTGGTAGGGCGTCCCCTACTGGTGCACCACACGGATTGCCATGTGACCATGCTCATTTCTTTTCTTTTCACAATGATAGCAAAAAATATGCTTTCAATAACAAGTATGTTCATCAAAATATAATTATTACCAAAAATCATTGGTAATCATGCCATAAACATAACCATTTCAAATATCACTTTAAAATATTTTCATGTCAAAATTTCACACTTAAGATGGTAAGAAGTTCATACAATCACAATGGCTATGGCTATACTAGTCATTTATTAAGATTCATCTTCTTTTTTAAATACTAATTTTATTTCTTTATTTTCTTGATGCAGGTTTGCATCCTATCTAACCTTCTCTTACTAATCAGAGCATAACTCCCTCAATTTAACTCTGATGTAGGTGATCTTGGTGTCCATTTCAAGATAAAACAATTATCTAAAACTATTATGTTGAACATTGTAGCGAAATATTAAGCAATCAAGGTGATATTACTCCCTAAATGTATAGGTTATTTCTTCTCGGATAGGTTCTGACCTTTACCTACTAATCAGACCATATCTACCTCTTATGGACTCCAACTTGAGTGATTCCAGTGGCTACAAATCCGTAACACACATATCTATAATTCTTATGTTAACCATTTATTTAAATTCCATACCAATAATTCCCAGAAATTAAAATACAGAAGTTGTCCTAACATATTCTTCCCTGATGAACCATTTTCTGACCTTTGACTACTAATAAGCTCATATCTTCCTCATATGGAATCCAAATTGAATGATTCCAGTGGATAAAAATCCATGAAACACATAGCTATAATTCGTATGTTAACTATTTATTTTAATTCCATACAGATAATTCCCAGAAATTAAAATACTGAAACTGTCCTAACATAATCTTCCTTAATGAACCATTTTCTGACCTTTGACTACTAATCAGCTCATATCTTCCTCATATGGTCTCCAAATTGAATGATTCCAGTGGCTTAAAATCCATGACACACATAGCTATAATTCCTATGTTAACGATTTATTTTAATTCCATGCAGATAATTCCCAAAAATTAAAATACAGAAGTTGTCCTAACATATTCTTCACTGATGAACCATTTTCTGACCTTTGACTACTAATTAGCTCATATATTCCTCATATGGACTCCAAATTGAATGATTCTAGTGGTTTAAAATCCATGACACACATAGCTATAATTCTTATGTTAACCATTTATTTTAATTCCATACAGATAAGTCCCAGAAATTAAAATAGAAAAGTTGTCCTAACATATTCTTCCCTGATGAACTATTTTTTGACCTTTGACTAGTAATCGGACCATATCTACCTCATGTGGACTCCAAATTGAATGCTTCCAGTGGCTACAAATCTGTAACACATATATCTTTAATTCGTATGTTAACCATTTATTTTAATTCCATACAGATAATTTCCAGAAATTAAAATACAGAAGCTGTCCTAACATATTCTTCCCTGATGAACCATTTTCTGACCTTTGCTTACTAATCGGCCCATATCTACCACATATGGACTCTAAATTGAATGATTCTAGTGGATAAACTTCCGTGACACATATATATTTAATTCTTATGTTAACCATTTATTTTAATTCCTTATAGATTGTTTCCAGAAATTAAAACACCAAAGCTTAAAATTCTGCCAACCATAGCCATACCTATGCAGAACTATCTACACCAACCTAAGTATTCAAACATACATCACATGCAAGATCAATATGTAACATGATATAGCAACATCATGACCAATCATAAAAGTTCTAAAATCAAAATCTCATATAAATATTATAAGTTTCAAAAGTTTTCTTCAAAAAGAAATATTGTTAAACTTACCTAGAGCACTTAGTCCCCTAGACTTCTCCTTCCTCTTTCTTTCTTTCTTCCTCTCCTTTCCTCACTCTACCTTGCTTCTATTTTTCCTCTCCCTCACTTGGACGAAATTATAATGTTGTAAGGGTGGGTTTTCTTATATAGACCACCAAATAATTCACCTTTCATGATCATGGATCTACTTTATCACAATTAGGATACACTTTGTTGAATTTTTGGAAAACAAACAACTTATGTTCTTGTCTTCAACTTCCTTAGTCAAGATATGCATAGGAAAAGGAGATTTGTATTTTGAAAATTATGATGATATGTTCTTAAGATAAGGGACACGGTCCCTTTGATTTAGGGATTCTTTTCCATTTTCTTTTGTCTTAAACATGTAAGATAGGTTTGCCTTTTTAGGTGGCAAATTTCTAGCCCTTGAATCTCCATTATTTGGTTGATATTATTTGTGTGGGATACGAATGTTTTGTCCTAATGCCATGTATTATCATACCACTTGCTAGTATTATGAGTGTAGGATATATATGTTTTTGTCCTAAAGCCTTGTATTATCATGCCATTTGCCAAAATGATGAATGTAGAATCACACCACTTGCTAAATTTTTGTCTTAATGCCATGTAACCTAATCTTTATTATTACATTATTATATCATCACCTAATTTATTTTATTTTATTTTTCCTCTTAGATTTGGGGTTATTCCTACCCATTTTCTTTGCTTTGGATAAAATTCTACCTTTCTTGGAGGGCTTGGTCACATTTTCATAATTTTTGAGCTATTGGTCCAATTACTATATCCTAGTCCAAATCTATATTTTATTTCTTGCTTAGGTTATCCAATGGCTTGCTAGAAACTTATGTGAAGTGGAAAAAAACTCTATATGAAGTGTCCATAGGTAAAAGCCTAATGTATGGGTAAAGATTTTAAACTTAGTAACTCTAGTCCTTAAATTAGGAAAAATTTCCCTAATTCAATGTTCTTGAAATTTTAAGACCTTTACTTGTTTCTAAAAATTTATCTTCCTTAACCAAGAATTTTGCATCTCTTTAGTATGTTATTTCTAATTTCTTTCCTATTAGGTTTTTCCTCTTTATTTGTTCTCTTAATGTTAGAAACATTTTCTATACATATACATAAGGTGGAGAATTTCTAAGGATTATATTTCCTTAGATATTTAAAATATTGTCTAATAAATTTTATTTCCTTAATTAAATTTTTATGTACTTTTATTAATAAAAGAAACAAAATTAGGGATGTTACATCTACTCTCCGGTACGGGCTTTTCTCGCTCCGTCCGACATGGCACACTTTCTCTTTCTTTTCTCATAATCATAATCATAACCGTTGGTAGGGCGTCCCCTACTGGTGCACCACACAGATTGCCATGTGACCATGCTCATTTCTTTTCTTTTCACAATGATAGCCAAAAATATGCTTTCAATAACAAGTATGTTCATCAAAATATAACTATTACCATAAATCATTGGTAATCATGCCATGAATATAACCATTTCAAATAACACTTTGTAAAATATTTCCATGTCAAAATTTTACAGTTAAGATGGTAAGAAGTTCATACAATGGCAATGGCTATGGCATATAGTAGTCATTTATAAGATTCGTCTTCTTTTTTAAATATTACTTTTATTTCCTTATTTTCTTGATGCAGGTTTTCATCATATCTAACCTTCTCTTACTAATCAAAGCATAACTCTCTCAATTGAACTCCGATGTAGGTGATCTTAGTGTCAATTGCAAGATAAAATAATTATCTAAAACTATTATGTTGAAAATTGTAGCGCAATATTAAGAAATCAAGGTGATATTACTCCCTCAATGTATAGGTTATTTCTTCTCGGATAGGTTCTGACCTCTACCTACTAATCAGACCATATATACCTCATATGGACTCCAACTTGAGTGATTCTAGTGGCTAAAAATCTGTAACACACATATCTATAATTCTTATGTTAACCATTTATTTTAATTCCATACCAATAATTCCTAGAAATTAAAATACAGAAGCTATCCTAACATATTCTTCCCTGATGAACCATTTTCTGACGTTTAACTACTAATCAGCTCATGTCTTCTTCATATGGACTCCAAATTGAATGATTCCAGTGGCTAAAAATCCATGACACACATAGCTATAATTCTTATGTTAACCATTTATTTTAATTCCATATAGATAATTCCAAGAAATTAAAATACAGAAGCTATCTTAACACATTCTTCCCTAATGAACTATTTTCTGATCTTTGACTACTAATCAGCTCATATCTTCCTCATATGGACTCCAAATTGAATGATTCCAGTGGCTTAAAATTCATGATACACATATCTATAATTCTTATGTTAACCATTTATTTTAATTCCATACAGATAATTCCCAGAAAGTAAAATATAGAAGCTATCCTAACATATTCTTCCCTGATGAACCATTTTCTGACCTTTGACTACTAATCGGACCATATCTACCTCATATGGACTCCACATTGAATGATTCTAGTGGATTAAAATCCGTGACACATATATCTTTAATTCTTATGTTAACCATTTATTTTAATTCCCTATAGATAATTCCCAGAAATTAAAACACAAAAGCTAAAAATTTTGCCACCCATAGCCATACCTATGCAGAACTTTCTATACCAGTCTTAGTATTCAAACATACATCACTTGCAAGATCAATATGTAACATGAGATAGCAACATCATGACCAATCATCAAAGTTCTAAGGTCAAAATCTCATATAAATTTTATAAGTTTCAAAAGTTTTCTTCAAAAAGAAATATTGTTAAACTTACTTGGAGCACTTAGTCCCCTAGACTTCTCCTTCCTCTTTCTTCCTCTCCTTTCCTCACTCTACCTTGCTTCTATTTTTCCTCTCCCTTACTTGGATGAAATTCTAATGTTGTAAGGGTGGGTTTTTCTTATATAGACCACCAAATAATTCACCTTTTATGATCATGGGTCTACCTTATCACAATTAGGATACACTTTGTTGAATTTTTGAAAAACAAACAACTTATGTTCTTGTCTTCCTCTTCCTTAGTCAAGATATGCATAGGAAAAGGAGATTTGTATTTTTAAAATTATGATGATATGTTCTTAAGATAAGGGATAAGATCCCTTTGATTTAGGGATTCATTTCCATTTTCTTTTGTCTTAAACAAGTATGATAGGTTTGCCTTTTTAGGTGGAAAATTTCTAGCCCTTGAATCTCCATTATTTGGTTGATATTATTTGTGTGGGATAGGAATGTTTTGTCCTAATGCCATGTATTATCATACCACTTGCTAGAATTATGTGTGTAGAATATAGATGTTTTTGTCCTAAAGCCTTGTATTATCATGCCACTTGCCAAAATGATGAATGTAGAATCACACCACTTGCTAAATTTTTGTCTTAATACCATGTAACTTAATCTTTATTATTATTACATTATTATATCATCACCTAATTTATTTTATTTTATTTTTCCTCTTGGATTTGGGCTTATTCCTACCCATTATGGGCTTATTCCTACCCATTTTCTTTGTTTTGGATAAAATTCTTCCTTTCTTGGAGGGCTTGGTCACATTTTCATAATTTTTGGGCTATTGGTCCAATTACTATATCCTAGTCCAAGTCTATGTTTTATTTCTTGCTAGGTTATCCAATGAGCTTGCTAGAAACTTATGTGAAGTGGAAAAACTCTATATGAATTGTCCATAGGTAAAAGCCTAATGTATGGGTAAAGATTTTAAACTTAGTAACTCTAGTTCTTGAATTAGGAAAAATTACCCTAATCCAATGTTCTTGAAATTTTATGACATTTACTTGTTTCTAAAAATTTATCTTCCTTATCCAAGAATTTTGCATCTCTTTAGTATGTTATTTCTAATTTTTTTTCCTATTAGGTTTTCCCTCTTTATTTGTTCTCTTAATGTTAGAAACATTTTCTATGCATATACATAAGGTGAAGAATTTCTAAGGATTATATTTCCTTAGATATCTAAAATATTGTCTAATAAATTTTATTTCCTTAATTAAATATTTATGTACTTTTATCAATAAAAGAAACGAAATTAGGGATGTTACAACCTACAACGTAGCTCAGTATGTAAATCTATATTTGAATGAGATAGTGAGACTTTATGGGGTATCGATATCGGTTATTTCTAATCGAGGACCACAATTCACAGCTCGTTTTTGGGGAGCCTTCCAAGAAGCTTTGAGCACAAATTTGAATCTCAGCACTGCTTTCCATCCTCAAACAGATAGACAATCTGAGCAGACCATTTAAATATTGGAAGACATGGTTCGAGTGTGTGTGCTTGATTTTCAAGATAGTTGAAAAAGATTCTTACCCCTAGCTGAATTTGCTTATAACAATAGTTATCAAGCCAGTATTCTAATGGCCCCTTTTGAGGCATTATATGGAAAGTGTTGTCGTTCTTCGATTGGATGGTTTAAATTGGGAGAAGCTAATATTTTAGGGCCTGATTTAGTACAATATGCACTTGATAAGGTAAAGTTGATTAAGGAAATATTATTGGCAGCTCAGAGTAAACAAAAAGCTTATGTTGATAACCGACACCAACCCTTGGAATTAGCCATGGGTGAACATGTCTTCTTAAAAATTTCTCCTATGAAAGGGGTAGTGAGATTTGGGAAAAAAGAAAAATTAAGTCCACGATATATAGTTCCATTTGAAATTCTTAATAGGATCGACCGAGTAGCTTATCGTTTGGTTTTGCCACTTGAATTAAGTAATGTCCATTCAATTTTTCATATGTCTATGCTATGAAAGTATTTTCCATATCCTACACATGTAATTCAGTACCCACAAATTCAGTTAGATGAAGATTTAACCTATGAGGAATACCCAGTGGCAATAGTGGACAGATAAGTAAAAAAATTGCATTCAAAATAAATACCTACGGTGAACGTGATTTGGCAAAATCACTTTTCAAAGGAGGCTACTTGAAAAAAAGAGGATGATATGCGCACTAAATGCCCGCATATGTTTAAACGATGAGGTTAGTGTTTATTTTCAATTATGGTAATGAAATTAGGGGACCGAATTTCTTAAAGCTGGGAGAATGTAATAGCTCTAAATTAAAAAAAACCTTAAATAAATGAAAAATCCTGAATTAAAGAAAAATTATGAAAGTAAGAGAGGATTATGATAAATGGAAATAAGTACCACTGGAAATCTATTTATTTATTACATGGGTTGAAGAATTATAAAGATTATATGAGGATTTAAATTTTGGGGGCCAAAGTGAAATTTCTTAAAAGTCTAAGGGTCAAAATGTATATAACAAAAATTTGCAAGGACCTCCCTCAAAAATTAATTTTTTGCAGAATGGTCCCCCTGATATTATTATACAATCTGCAAAAGGGAGAAGTGGAAAAATTGCAGACCTTCTACCAAAAAAATTCACTTTCTCTCACTAAAAAACCCTAAAACTTCTCTCTAACATTTTGTCACTTTCAAACCTCATATTTCGACACCACCACCGCCAACAAATTTAGAACAACGAGATCCACAATTCTGTCATATTGGATTTTGGAAAATTGGCTAAAAATCTGATAGAAAATGGAGGAAAAAATCCCCTAAAAATGTGAGTTCTGAAACTTCTATTTATAGTTCTCAAAATGAAAACCTAACACTATATATGGATTTAGGAGGTGAAAAAATCTTGAGATCTCAAATTTCAGACTCATATCACTTTTACAAATCCTCATGCACCACCACACACTTCCTCTTCCCGAGCACGTGAACCCCATAGCAGCCCCTATAGGTGGCTCATGCAATGCATGTACATGCACCCTATTGACCTCACTCCCGGGGGTCAAATTTTGCAATTCTGAAGTCATTTTCTAGGTTGTTGGACCCTCTAGACTTGATTTTGAGATCTATTTTGTTAGATGTCGCTTGGAAACATGCATTTAAGGGATGTCTAACTTGGAACCCTAACTTTATGAGTAGATAATCCTTACTATGACTTACCCTATACTCTTCTTGAACTTTAAATGTATAATTGGTTCTGAATACAAGTTACTTATACTATTATAAGTCTCTGAAATGGGTTAAATTATCATATTTACTTACTAGTCAACATATTCTTCAATAAGAGTATTGTTTTGCATATTGATTTCAAAATCTAATGAACATGTGTTTCTAAATACATTTCTCATCATTTTGAAAAGAGAATATATTTGAGCACGTGGGACTGATCTGTATAACTATAAGGTTTCCTTTGGAAAAAAGGGTATAGATATGTATTAAACTCTAATAGAAAAGTTTCTAACAGAGGGCTGAACTCAGACTGAAATTTCTTTATCAGATTGTAACTTCTGTTTTGAACAATATTGTATTTATGCAATTATTTTTCTGTGGAGAAATCCTATTGGAAACATTTTTTGCTAACAATAAGAGATGTTAGCCCTATGCACCTTAAAACCTCAGCTAGCAGGGGTATTGTTAGCCTTGTGTGACAGCCAACACACAAGATATGTTATGTGTATGAGATCAAGATGCCTCCTATCTGAGCGAAATGCTGACTTTTTGATATGTAATTGCCCTCTCTTGCTGTATGCTTGAGATTATCTAATGGTTTCAATATGGGATCCTCTTAATATTTACATGTGAAATATTTTGATGCATAACAATATTTATTTTATGACCATATTGTACTATATTTGGTTTTGGACCTTTGATTACTTTTGAATTGAGAATATTTAAAATGTAGGTCTCATATGGATGTACTTCCAAACTGTATTTTCTATGTGATAATTTTAACATATAAGTGCATCCATATGCTGACCTAGAAGATCATGGCAGTTTTTATCTACTCACTGAATTATCAAACTCACCACATAATATCTCTATGTTTTTCATATAAAAATATAGATTCTGGTCCTGTAGATAGGTGATCAGCTAGGTGACATATTCTCTGGGTGAGCTTACATTGCTTCCAAGGCTCATAATGTTTAGATTGTACTATATTTGTATTCTGGAGTATGCTCTAATCGCCACAGGCAAGATCCTTACTTTTGTTGTTACTTTGATATTTATAAATTTGATTTGTATATTGTGTATACATGGGAGAAACTATATGTATCTGTTTCCATGATAAAGGATTGTATTATGCATGTTATGGTTAGATCTATTTGTGAAATATGTATCTCATGTGCCTTTAAATTAGGGGCGTGACACTGGTTATACAAATTGTGAGGGATTCTTAGCACCATATCGAGGTTAGAGATATAACTTAAATGAGTGGAGAGAAGGCCGCCAACAGAACACTACACATGAGTATTTCAACATGAAACACTCATCAGCAACAAACATCATTGAGCAATGTTTTGGGATGCTGAAAAATCGTTGGGCAATACTTAGGCACCCATCGTTCTATCCTGTGAAAACACATAACCATGTGATCATGGATATGATCCAATAAATTATATGGAGATACAATGGATATAATTCAATAAATTATATGGAGGATGAGTTTGAAAATGGGAACCAAATCGAGGATGAGAACCAAAGATTAACTATGGAAACATGTGACACTAGGAGCAACTGGCGTGATGCATTAGCTAATGAAATGTTTAGTGATTCTAGGATAGTTTGTGGAAGAGTTTAGTAGGGGTGTACAAAAACCGAACCAGACCGAAAAAACCGAACCGAATTGATTAAAAACCGAACCAAACTGATTAAAATCGGTTTAGTTCGGTTTTTTTTTTGAAAAATCGACCGGTTCAGTTCAGTTTTCGGTTGGGACCGAGTCCCAACCGAACCAAACCGAACCGATTTACTTTAAATATATTAATTTTATATAATTAAATTTAATTTTTATTATATTTTAAAAATATTTTACATATTTTTTTTAAACTTAGCCATATATATTTGGGCCCAAACAAAAATTTGAAATTGATACAAAAATTTAAAAAAAATAGGCCCAAAAAAATTCAAATAGGTTAAAAAAATAAAAAAAAAAATTGGCCAAAAAAAAACCCGAAAAATCGAACCAAACCGAACCGCTATTTAGCGGTTCGGTTTGATTTGGTTTAATGGAATCAAACCGAACTGATTAGGTCCACTTTTTGCAATTCTTTTTGGTTCGGTTCAGTTTGGTTGAGCCCCAAAACCAAACCGAACCGCACCTATGTACACCCCTAGAGTTTAGGATGTTTTTCCTATGTTTATTGTTGTCCTCATATATTATTTCTGATGTTGTATGAATCTATATTTTTATTTTATGTAGTATGACATTATATTGTTATTGCAATGTATGAACTTATATAAATGAAGCAATATTTATCACCTATATTTGCAATGTTTGTCCTCTATGTTATTGATGTCCTATATTTGTATTTTTTTTTATTTTATGTAGTGCTTTCATGGAAGACGTGGGTGCATTTAAGGAAGCAAGCATGTTTGGACTAATGAGCAATATAACATACTTACGAAGTGTCTTGTGGAGATAAAAAACGATGGAAAATATATGGTAGATAATGAATTTTGGTCAGGCTACTTGAACTACATTGAAAGGTATATAAATAAAAGAGTTCATGGGTATGTGGGATTAAAGGAATGCCCCACATACATTTAAGGCTAAAAATATTGAAAAAAACTTGGCAGTTTGTGTATGACATGGTGCATGGGCCAAACACTAGTGGATTTGGTTGGAACTCTAACACAAAGACTATAACAGCTCCAAATGTAGTGTGGGATGAGTACCTTAAGGTTAGACTTATATTGCTTCATTGGAGGGTTAATTTTTTCTTTTTACTTTTTCCTAAAAATTTTCCTTAATATATTTTATATTCTTATTAGTCTTTTTCTATAATTTAATTTCTGATTTTGTAAAAGTTTTTGCATTTCAATTTCAAGGGTGGGCTTGGGGCATGTCCTAATTGCTAACTAATTCTTCATTTATTTTATGCAATCACATCAGAAAGTAGCCCCTTTCATATTTAAGTTATTTCCTCATTTTGAAAATCTATGCACAGTCTGGGCAAAAGACAAGACTTATGGGAGAGATGTTGAGACCATGATTGATATCTTAAATAATGATGCAAATCCATATGTTGGTGAAGGGATTAATGACAATAGAGATATGGATACGAATCAAGATTATGACCTGAATGGTGTATTCTCTGAGTAGCCATCCATTCCAAGTAGTGAAACAACTTCAGCCTTGGATAAAAGACGTAGGAACAACAGTGATGCCCTTGTGAAAACTCTATCAAATGGTTTTGACTTGATGGATAAGGGATTCAAGGAAGCCACAATTGAGCTTGCTGCCCAAGTTTGTCTTGTTGAACGCAAGGCAAACTTATTTGAAAAGGCAAAAAAGTTGTGGGAAGAGTTAACCAAAGTTCTAGATTTCATTGAAGAAAAGATGGCGAAGACAACCATAATGATAAGAAATGATGAGATGATGTTGATCGTGTTCCCTATCCTCCCACCAAATGTTAAGAAAATGGTCATACGTGATTACATCAAATAGTTTTATGGCTAAAATTAGTTTTTTAGGTATTTTTAGGGATGTTTCATATTGATGTAGTGTAAACAGTATATAATCTTTTTTGTTAGACATGTTGCAAGTTGTGTTCATAATGCTCTTGCAAGTTGTGTTTCCTTATCTCATTGTTGCACTTAGTTTGAAATTTTAATTTTTTTTCCTTCGTTATAAAGACATTATGTTATAGTAATTTAATATAATTACTAGACTTTATATTTTAGTATTTTAATCCTTTATGATCTTTTAAATCAATTAACTTTTGAAATTTTCTTGTAATAGCCACAATTAGCTATGATAAGAAATTATTATGTTCTGTTATATAACACTGATAGAAGCATTTGCTTCTTTCTTCATAAAATTCTTTATGAAGTATTTTTATGTGAACTTTATGAAATTTCTTAACGTATAAAATTTTAACTTCTCTTATATCCTCAATCCTCAACTATAATTAAGAAAAAGAGAAAAAAAAATAAGAAAGCATTGGTGGATGAAGTTATGATCTTAGCAAAAATAAAAATAAAAATGGATGAAGTGATGAACCAAAATAGAACAAAAGAAAGTCGTTTGTTTTTTTAAAACAAACAAAAATTAAATTAATTCATACAAGCATAAGAATTTTTATAATTTAAAATTCAAGGGTGATTTAGTCTTTCCACTTATGATGTATTTTCATTCCTTCAATTTATTATTATACTAAATAATAAAATATCACATTACTTCAATTCTTTCTATCACATACTGAACGAAATAATAGGCTCACATTCTCCTTTCCATTTTCACTTTCTTTTTTTATTTTCACTTCTTTTTCTCTTCCTATTTCTATTAAAATTCATTCCATTCAACCAGACGGGCACCAAGCAAACTATTCTTATGAAACCAAGGACTCCCTTATAGTAAACAGATCATGTCTGATTCATGATTAAAGAAAATTTAAAACAATTTAGCTTTTATTTCCTCTAATTCGAAACCCTTCAACTCTCCCTTTATGTTCTTCATAACACCTTCTAGAGCCCCTTAATTTGTAGGCTTTTTCAAGAAAACCCTACCAACAAGGTTGTTTCCATACCCCCTTCAACCTCGTTGATGTCCTGATTATTAAACACCACCAAGTCTTCTACCTTCTCAAGATTTTCATTGTTATTTCCTTGCCCCATCTCCATTATACTTCCTTCTTGAGTTTCCGTCTACCAAAAACCACCACCTATGGCACTTGAAAATGAAACCAACGAAACCACACACAATGAGAGATCACAATGCAAAATGGACAAAAGACACTACATGTTGATGCTCCCCCTATTAGGGTTCAAAGAAACCCTATCAGAGCAAACAAATGATATGAGGAATTTGTCTTATTTTTTTCAATTTCAGCTTAATCCATGGAATTTCTTTGTAGTTAATAGTTTTTTCCAAAATCACTAATGTAATTAGACCTTTTTTTACAACTATGTCTAACATTATATTATAATATTTTTTAAATTATATTAAATAAAAAACCATCAACACTTTAAAATTTATAAATTAAGTAAAAATATTATTTTTCGTCACTAATAAATTAAATACATCCTTGAACATGTTATTCTTAAAAAAATTTGTATTAATTATAAGAAGTTGAATAAATATTGAAGGTAAATATAGACTTGCCAAACCCTATATATTTTATAGCATTGGACTTTAATTATGTTAGACCATATTTAAATCGAACTTTTTATTATTGACCCTAATAAGTCTTAAACCCAAATAAGGCCAGCCTGAGCCAATTAATTAAGGGCTAGCCTTTTTTTTTTATTTCACAACAGCAAAGATATTAATTGATATACCCAAATAACTAAACCAGATTGACCCAAAAACAATAGTTATACCAAATTACGAATCCACTATATATAGTTATTAAACATTTAAATAACTTTGTTTTTTGAGAAATTACAAGATGACCAATCCATCAAAATGAAATAAATCAAGCATACAATTATGTTTACATAAAATTCGTATTGATAACTAATTACCGCACATTTAGTAGTAATTTTAAGTCTCTTCATAAACTTTCTCCATGAGATACTTAGGTATCAAATTAATTATAAAATTTATAATTATAAATACAAAAAAAAAAATATCTAAGGATAGTTGAATTTACTATTTTTAAGTGTCATTTATAGTTTGTTTAATTTAATTAATGACGTAATAAGTTCAATAATTTGTTCATAAAAAAATTAGAGTAAGGCCTATAGGATTAGTTCTTAAAGTCAGAATTAGCTTTTAAGAGTGATTCTTAGAACTAGCCCTAAAACTAATTTTTAGGGGTCGTTTGATGCACATGATAGAGAAGATAGAATAGAATAATATATCCCATAGGTGGTGTTTAGTTCAGGAAAAATTTTATTTTTAGAAAAGTTATATTCCCAAGAATCTCATTCCCAGAAATCTCATTCTCAGAAAAGTAAGATTCCTATGTTTGGTTGATACAGGATATTCCCAAGAATGTAATGTATTTTTACAAAAATATCCTTAAAAAATTTGACTACTTTAATTTACTACTACAACTAATTTCAAATAAACTCCTTGTGTCCATACTACTCAACCATGAATATTAATTAACAAATTTATATTTCTGAAGGGCAAATTATTATATTATCAATATAAAATTTTAACACCAATGTTTCTAAAAAAATACTGGAAAATATAAAATTAGCACTAATTTTAGTCTTTTTTCTTACGGCTCCTTTTTACAACCCCAGACTATGAGATTAATACCCAAAAACATATAGATCATGATATTGCAAACTTAGGATCCCTATCAACACTTGATATGCGAATACCATCAAATGAACTTTACTTACTATACAATGTTCAAATATCAGTGTTGTTAACATTTATGCATTCAACCGGTATTGGTGTAGATGGTCAAAATTGCAGACTTCAACGCTTAACTATTCATTTTTTGGTACTATTAGTGCAAGCAACTTTAGTGGTTTTTTTAGGTTCGACAAAAATTTCTGCAGAGTCTCCGCTATAAAATGGATATTCCCAAAAATACAACAGTTCCAAAACAATTAAATAGAACTATTTACAATTTCTATATATCATCCAGTACATAATTCATGTATATCATCCAATACTCAAACTCATACATCTGAAAAGTTTGTTGTCACGTTCTTTGATACATATGGTTCCAGCAATGCTAAGAGGTCAGTAGATTTTGTCAATTCAATCAAACAGTCCCACTGCTGTTCTAGCTCTGAAGCATTTGTTGCACAAAGAACTATTACATTTTGACACTTGATCTACATACCAAAGATACATACAGAAGTTAGTGAATAAGAATAAATGCAAATAAAAAGAAGTTAAACTCAACCAAACACCCCCAAACAAGTATATTGACTTGAATCAACAAGTTAAACTAATATATCAACCACCAACTACAATTAACAAAAAAAAGAACGAAATTTTTTTCTTAAAAGATATTAAACCCAGTTCATTATTCATCTCCTCAATCAATTCAGTGCTGCAAAATAGTAAGACGAAAGAGCCATTTACAAACACATTCAAATATGCATACACATTCAAAAAATACAAGACAATGAAGTTAGTGAGAGTACTAGTTCTTCTAATATATAAATTCATAAAAAAACTTTAACCTTATTTATGCAGTACAGAAAGTTCAGGCACAACGGACATATATATTTATGTTTGTGTTGTGCTTTAGTCCAGTGAAAAAGTCCACAAGTGAAACAAACCAAAACCAAAATCAAAATCTAAGACATTAGAAAGCATCAAATGCTAAAAACGCTTTCATATTTATAGTTACAGGTACGCAATGGATGTTAATTCCTTCATCTAAATGTTCTAATTTATACAGTAAACAACCCACATAAAGCACCAAATAATTTTTTTTCTTTGGAGAGGAGAGGCATAGATTAATCAACAATTAGCAATCAAAATGGAAAAACAAGATTTCAGTAGAATCATGATGAAAGAAAAAATATTGAAACTCCTCTAGAATCCACAAGTGGACTCATGGAATGAGCAAAAATGATCAACAAAAAATCTCTTCTCGCAGGGGAGCTTCGGACAGGATTTGGATCTTTTCTCGCAGTGACCCACAACCCTTAACCCACAGAGCTTCACCGAGAGTGGACCCCTTATTCTGGAAGCATTTTCGGACATTGAGGGCACCTTCTTCACCGAGATTTGGATCTTTTCTCTATCTCTCTTGGCTCCCTTTTACTCTTATTTCTACCCCTCTATAAACTTGGTTCGAACCCTCTCTTCGAACCTCGAATATCAACGAAGAAAAGAAAAAGAAGAAGAAGAAAGAGAAGGGTATCTTACCAGCAGCAAAGGCAAGACAAAGACGAACGGTGGCTGGCGGCAAATGCAATCTCGCGGTCTCGCAGTGGAGCTGTCTCGCGAGAAGAAACCAACAAGGTGTTGTCTCGCGGCGCAGGAGGAGGTATCGTGGGATTTGGGGAAAGTTTCCTGGAGGAAAGTTTTATTCACACCCTCATCGGTTGGAATAAAACTTTCCCCAATTCTTTCTATTCTGTATTCCTGCGAAACTTTGTTTCCGAGGAATAAATTCATTTACCGTGTAACAAACGCGGTAATGTTTTTTTTTTTAATTTTTCTGGGAAAGTTTGAAAGATACCTCCACCAAACGCCCCAATATTGTTTTTATTTTATGTTTAGTGCACTGACAAGATAAGATAACACTATCAGGTCTTCTATCATATTATGTCTCTTAGTTGAGATTGCTATCTTATAGAGTACGTTAGGTTATGAACATGATAACTTAACCTACGCCATCAGATCTCATATCATGTTCTGTCTTTTAGTTAATGATAATAAAAAAATTGTATTACAATTGATTTTAAATAATTATATATATAATTCTATTATAAGGATAATTTTATCATTTTATATAATTTATATTATATCCTACTATTATTTGGTTTGTCCTAAACATATGATAGAATAGTATAATGCCTATTTTAGTGTAGATCAAATACTGGATAAAATAAGAGCTTATTATGCTCATATCTTATCCTATTCTTATCTAATTTATTATTCTATTTGTCCTTATTCTATGTTGACCACCAAATGAGCCCTTAGAATTAGAGTCATAAAATTAATTTAAAAGTAGTTCTTAATGTCTGGTTCATAAAGTCAGCTTTTAAGTTTCAAGAGTTTAGTATTATATTAAAATTTTTAAAATTTATATTTAAATAAAAAAAAATTAACTCAATTTTTAAAAATTTAGGACCATTAGAACTAATGGTAAATATGTAATATAATGTATTACTTTTTAAAAATCACACTGTAAAAATTTCCAATTTTTTAATTCGATTGGCTTAGTTATAACAGAAATAAGGTGAAAAGGTTATGCTTTAATCTCTCATTGCTTCATGTGCTTCATAAATAAAAGACAATGATAATGCACACAGCCAGCTTCCTGCACGACTGTGCCAATGAATCATTCGAAGAAAGAGATCTAAAAAATGAGAACCTCTAATATTAAATGCCATCCATTGAAAGATCTTGCTATTGAATGCAACCTAGGGGACCACCGTGGCTCCAACCATCTTGTTTTGTATTTGACCACTCGAGGAACCTTTTGTAAAAGAAGGGAATTCGGATTTATATAAATAAGAGTTGCAATATCTTAATATTTAAGAATTGATCAATTACATGACATAATTATTTAATTTAAACCAGACGATCATATTACGTTGTCACAGATAAATTTTTCGAAATAAAAATTCCAAGTGATTCAATTTAACTCTAGACCCGACTAATTGACCTCTTTGATTCAATTAAAAATAGATCATTCACTTCAGAATTAAAAAATTAAAAAAAAAATCTTATAGACTAGTTTCAAAAAACTGACATAATTTTAAAAATTAACATAATTACAATTTCAAGATTAAAAAATTAATATAATTAAAATTTGAAAATTCAAAAATTGCATAGTAAAGATTCGTCGTCGTAATCAACCCTTTGGGGTTTTCCATAGATTTAGTTTAATAGAAAAAGAAAAAGAAAATTTTAAATAATATACATGAAAAAATTATAATTAACCTGCTGAGGGTAATTCTAGGGATATTTCTCTAGACACCACCCATGCATGTGTATGCATGTGAGCATAGATACAAATTACAGATCTTCGGCATAACATGACGGAAGTTACAAGGAATACAACAAGGTAACAGGTAAATCCACCTACATGACAGTGTGTATTGAGTCTATTGACATTTTCTTCTCATTTTCCCATTCTCCAAACACCACTCTATAACCATACAATCATTTTGGAAAAGACCTAGCTTCATAGCTCATGATCATAATTAGTCATAACCCTCCCACTTGAACAGGAACAACAAACAACTATCTCAGTAGATATATTGAAAAAGAATTAGCGACAGAAATTTAAAGTATCGCCTTACATAATTAAAGAAAACTAAGACCCATCCACTAGATAAACAGAGTAATAACTAATTGACAGAGTAATTAACATGATAAAGTGAATAGTCCCAAATTAGAACCCCAATTCATTTTCTTCCTTCTGTTTCAGCCTCTGACAGCAAGCAATGAAGGAATAGCAGATAAGTTTTGAGTAGCATTCTTATCAAAAGCATCTCTGATGATGTCCCTCTTGTCATCTTTAGAAGAGGGCTTGCTGCTAAAAGCTCTAATAGGACTAGCAAATACCCAACCCCAATTCCTTGCTCGCCCATGAGAAAGTGCCATTGCAGCTGATTTTCCATTCATATTATGATCATCGACGGAGGATGAAACCAAGTAAGACGAAGAAGATGATGAAGAAGAAGACGAATTCATCAAGAACCCACTAAATATGCCTCCGCACTTGACTCTCTCCTTCTTGCAGTGGTGATGGTGGTGGTTTTGGTGATCGCCACCACGGTTCAGGGCGGAGCCAGCAGCTACCTTTGACTTTCCTTCACGTTGGGATTCCACCCTCCTGAGTGTGCAATCACCAAACCCAGTAGAAATTCTCTCAAAGAAGTCACCAGAGAAGCTTCTGCTACCACAACCAACAGATCTAGATCTTGAAACCTTGCGGTCAAAGGAAGCAGAGGCAGTGGCTAGGCTATTGGGAATATCATCCTCTTCCACAACAATGTCACTTTTCCTTCCCAAAGAGGAACCCAAGCACCAGTCCTTTTGCTTCCCACTAGCTGCTGCTACTGTGCTTGCTGCACTGATTACTGAGACCCTTGGGCTATTATTATTGTCTCTGCTTAAGCTCTTGGTATCCAATTTCTTGCTGGAAGCAGAGGATTTTGAAGAGAGATAAAGAAAAGACCAAAAACCATTTCTTTTTCTGGGACTAAAATCCTCATAGTCTGCATCATCCAAGAATTGGCCTCTTCTGGGTGTGGCTGTGGACTTGCTGCGCTTGAACATGATATCAGAGGTGGTAGCAGCCGCAGAAGACGATGAGTTCACAGAGGCTTTCTTCTTCTTGGTTAAAAGAAAAAGGAGACGAGCTCGCCGTGTATAATATTCATAATAATGAATATGATCACTCCCATTCTTTTTAGCCGAAGTGGGACGCACACAGAGGGAAAGAGAAGAAGACGAAGCAGCAGCTGAGGAAGTAGCTATGGCGTTGACAGAAGCAGAAGCAGAAACATCGGATCTAAAAGAAGGGGGAGAAGAAGAGGAGGAGGAAGAAGCACGAACAGGTAGAGAGGAGGAAACAAGTTTGCCAAGCTTCTCCTGAAGGCAAAAAGCACAGATCCCACCTGGGTTATTTCTGTAAGGGTGGTCACTGCATTGCATCGCATCAGCCATATCTTCGTCACCGGCACCAACCCTTCCTCCTCCTCCACCACCACCTCCTTTGATGCCTTCCATGTGGATAATCCGAATCCCCTTTTTCGTGGGGTTCTTTCTTCTTCTCCAAATGCTTGGTTGGTAGCAAAGTAACTAGCTTTTCCCCGCAATAGTTGATGTCGCACTTTTTTCCTCAACCATCTGAATAATAATGGCTTTGCAAGCTATTGATTTTGCTTTTCAGTTTTCACCCAAGCGAGAGAGAGAAAAAGATGGGGGTTGAAGAAGCAAACAAGGAAGAGGTAACAGTACAGAGAGAGTCAGAGGATGAGTGAGAATGAAAATGAAAAAGCAAAAAATAAGGGCATTGTAGTGAGAGGGGTGACTTCCCAGTAGCACGTGGAATACTGACTGAGTAATGTATAAAAAAGGGTGAAAGAGACAAGCTTAGCTAAACCCTATTATAAGTATTATTTTCAGACCTATTTATCTACCTTGCAGAGAGCGAGGGACCAGCCCAAAGTTACAGAATCTATATTAAAATCACAGCCATTGAACTCTTCTGATTTTGCAGAGCAATTCTCTTCATTTTTCCCGGCCCCTTGGCATGAGAAATTCCGAGAACAAAACTTTCCTCTTCGCTTTGATTCTTTCCCGGGGTTTCTGCCATTACACCTCAAATCTTTTTAGAAAAATTACGCTTGGCTATGGAGGATACTCATAATTATTTTATTATTTTGCTAATGTTATAATAATTTTTCATATTATATAACCACAATATCAGTTTGAAGAGAAATTATAATAACTTGATCATTCTTACTCTTAATCTTTAGATTAAATAATAGTTCGTTTCAGATACAATTTTTTTTAATTCCTTCATTTTATTTAAGACAATTTTAAAATAAGGAACAATGTTTGAAAATTAGTATATTTCATATACCATTAAAATTTAGAGAAAGCTAAAATTCCCTTCCCATTGTGTCTCATTCTATGCCATTGCATGCATCCATTCAAACAAACTATTAAAAAGTTAATTATAGCACACTTGCTATGAATGACCCTTTTGTAAGATAAAATAATAATAATAATAATAATAATTGAGAGTCTGAATAAAATTACAAGTCATCTAGATTCCAAGTAACTGGCTTTGAAATTTGAACAAACATCCAAAAGCCAAGGACAAATGCAAACACATCATCTTCACGATGAGTTGTTTTGGCTTTCCTTGTTAATCACTGTATGATGATGATAACGATGAGATGATGATAACCTAACCTTGTGCCACCACAAATCTTGCATTTAAGTAGTGTTTAGTATCAGTTACTTTTTAAAAATTTTGGAAAAGTAAGATAGAAGAAAAAAATGTGCACGTTTAGTATTAACGATAAAATTTCAATTTCAAAACTAAAACTTACTAAAAAAAAAAATTATGAAAAAATAGAACTAATTTTATTTTTATATGTAAGGATGAAAACGGATAAAATTTAAGAGATGAAATAACTTAATTATCATCTACCTTTTTTATCAAGAAAAAATTTTATTTATTTAATTTCTTTTTTTCTATTTATTATTTCTTTCATTTTAAATTTTTTATAAGCGTATTTTTAAAAAAATTAAAATATATTGCTGAAAATATTTCACATAAATTATACATAAAAATAAAAATTTAGTAAGAATACAATAAATTATTTTTTAAAAAATAAATAATAAATAAATAAATATTTTTAAAATTTTTAAGAATGTTATTCTTAAAAATGAGATTTTTAAAAGTAAAAAATTTATGAATTAAACGCCACGTTAAGGTCTTATGAAAACTAAAGGACAATAGAAAATCCTTAATCTTATAAAGATTAAATTCTCCACCAATCAAAATACGTGACTTCATTTTCTAAAAGCATAATAATACTTTCGGTCTCTTAATATTTTTATTATAAAATGATCTAATTTGATTTTTCATATTTTTATAGAATGTTACGTTAAAGTTCTTTGGCGAAAAGTTTATTCAAATATAAAGTTTTTTAAATAATATAATCGTTAAAAATTTTATATAAATTGCCAAATTGTAACGTATTATGATTTTTGTTAACAAAAAGAATGATATTTTTGAGGTCATGTGAAATTTTTAAAGGTAACATTATAAGAATAAATTTTTTAATAAATCAATTGTATCGTTTTAAAAAATGTCAAAAATCAAACTAATATTTTTTATAATAAAAGAATAAATTTGAATTATTTATTAAAACGAAAAGACTAAAAATATATTTAATCTTATTCTAAATCGTTCATAGCTTTTTTTTCTTGTTCAAAAACTATGAAAATTGACATGAAGTTTCGTTACCTAGTTTATTGGTACAAAAATCAATAAAAATGTGTATAACTTAAATTATGTATCATTTTTCATGTTACGAAGACCAACTAATTTTGGATTGATAAGAAAATTTGAAAATGATTTATGAAGCTATTATTAACGTGAGCTATTAGATCGACCACAAGTTATAGTTATGACTTAATCAACAGGCTCCTACAAAATATATGGAGAAAATTATACTCGACTTTTCTATTATTTTAAAAACAAAATTAACATTACAGAAATTCTTTACTATTAATTTTTAAAATGTAAAAATATATTTTTGTTTCTGTTGTCCTAACAATTAGGTTTTTATCTCTAAAAGCATCCATTTATCATTTCAGTCACTATTATAGTCATTACATCACAACTGTTGAAAATGGATCATCTGCGAAAAAGCACAGCAAAATGTATTGTGCCCAAAACATTGGCGATTTGGGCACAACTTTATTATATATATACTCTCTTTTTTCTTGTAAAAAATGTAATTTTTTTTATCAAATTTAGATAGTTTTGTTGTCAAAATTTAACATTTTAGACATAGTTTATTTTTTAAAATCAAATTTGAACAATTCGTATAATGATAATATTACTATGCAGCAACATATTGAGATACATTGTTATAAAAATAAAAAAAACTTTCTTAATAAATAATTTTATTGAGCATTAAGTTTTATATTCAAATTTATTCAAGATATTTTGATACTAATTTTTGAGAATTTTGGTATGGTCTTACTGCTATACAGTAACATATTTTTTTGTGTAACTATTCAAATTTGGCCAAAAAAACTCTTCTATTTTTGTAATATTGTATCTCAAAAGGCAATAAAATTATCTAAAGTTGATATATAAAAAAAATACTTCACAAAAAATTCTATTTAAATTTGACAAATTTGGGCAAAACTTTATTTTTAAGTGCGGCTTTTTTTTTTTTTGTCAAATTTAAATAGTGTTTCTATGTAGTTTTTGTTGTTGTCAAATTTAAATAGTTTTCTTGTCAAAACTTAGCATTTTAAACATAGTTTATTTTTTAAAATCAAGTTTGAACAATTCCTTATAATGATAATATTACTATGCAGCAATATGTTGAGATGCGATGTTATAAAAATAAGGTTAACTTTCTTAATAAATAATTTTATTGAGCATTAAGTTTTATGTTCAAAGTTATTCAAGATATTTTGGAACTAATTTTTGAGAACTTTGGTATGGTCTTCTTGTCTTTTCAAGTTGCTATACAGTAACATATCTTTTTGTGAAATTATTTAAATTTGGGAAAAAAAAAACTCTTCTATTTGGTAATACTACATATCAAAATGCAATGAAACTATTTAAATTTAACCAAAAAATATTGCACAAAAAGTACTATTTAAATTTCACAAATTTGGGCAAAACTTTTTTTTAACGCAGCTTTTTTTTGTCAAATTAAAATAGTGTTTTCTATGCAGTTTTTTTGTTGAATTTAAATAGTTTCATTGCATTTTGAGATATAGTATTACAAAACAGAAGAGTTTTTTTGTTGTTGAATAAATACATAATTTAATCTATGAATTTATTAAATCTTTACTAGTTCATGCATTTAAGTTATTATACAATTTAATTTTTAAATTTACCAAATGTCAGACAATTTTATCTTTTTGTTATCTTCATATTAACTGTTTATTGACGTGGCACGTTAAACACCAACTAAGCATGCAACATCAGTATTGACCTAACTTAAGAAAAATAGTAAATATACAATTTACTCCTTGATTTTATTAGGTCTCTACAATTTAATCTCTGAATTTACTAGGTCTCTACAATTTAATCTCTAAATTCAGGTTATTACGCAATTTAATCTCTAAATTTATTAAATATCAAATAACTTAGTCCTTCTATTATCTCTACCTTAATTTTTTGCTTCAAGTTGTTGAACTAACTATTGCCTTTATTTTACGAGCAATGAAAATCATTGAAGTATTAAAAAAAAAGCGAGATCATCATAAATATATCTACAATTCAATACAAAATTTCTCCATTTAATCAACTATATAGCAATAGAATGGCAATATATTTCACAAATTAAAACACATTTTTCTCCATCCTCAAAGAAAATAAAAGAATATATCTCAAGGAAAATGATCTACAAAGAAAGAAACATCTTATTAGAATACACAACAACATTTAAACACGATTATAAGGGTTAACTAATACATATCAACTAAAAATCTTTAGAATCAAAATACTTGAATTAGAGTAAAAACCATAAAAACTAGCACAACACTGAACAAAAAGAGACTAAGAATATTGAAATCATGACTTCTCATTGCTTCACAAAATATGTAAAATATCAAGTTAACTACCACCACAGTTGTTAATATCATTGATTCCAAAATAATTTTTCTATTTTTAGTCATCAAAAACTTACTAGAGTAATGACAAAAATTCTCAATTCTAGCAATCTTGCCATAATGCATAACAAGCCAAAAATATTGCCAAATTTTCATCATGCAATATCCTAAATTAGATTTTACTAGTAATTTAGTTAGTGTTTTGCGGTGTTGTCAGTTAATGTCACGCCCCTAATTTTAGAGCACGTAAAACACATAATTTACGATCATATATTTTCTATAACATGTATAATACACTCCTTTATAGATAGGTATTCCTATGTATATACAATATACAGACCAAGTCTATAAACATCAAAGTACAGTAGAAGCAGGGATCCTATCTGTGGCGTTCATAACATACTCTAGAATACAAATACAAAATAATTTAAACATTGTGAACTTTGGAAGCAACGCAGACTCAACCAAAGAGTATGACACCTAATTGATCATATTGCTACAGGACCAAACTCTGTATCCTTATCTGAAAAAAATGTAAGTATCGTGTAGTGAGTTTGACCACTTAATGAACAGATAATAAATCTTATGACCTCTTAGGTCAACATATAGATATACTCATATTTTAAAATTTGTCACATAGAAAATATAATTCAGAAGTATATCTATATGAGACCTGCATTTCAAATATTATCAAAACAAAAGATATTAAGATATCCAAAACCATATACTGTACTGAATGATAATAAAAAAAATATTGTTATGCATCAAAATATTTCTCATAAAATATTAGGAGGATCCCATATCAGAACCACCATATCGGAGTTTAAGCCCTTTTGTACTTTGATGGTGTAGGATTTGCCTAAAATCAGCATCTCAGTTAAGGTTTGCCCTACCACCATTTAAAAGGATGAAACATTCCTAATTTTGTTTCATTTATTAATAAAGGTATATAAATATTGAATGTAACATCCATAATTTCGTTTCTTTTAATAATAAAGGTATAAATAATTAATTAAAGAAATAAAATTTTTTAGAAATTTTTTAGATATCTAAGAAATATAATCCTTAGAAATTCTTCACCTTATGTGTATGCATATAAAATGTTTCTAACATTAAGGGAATATGTAAAAAAAGAAAACATAATAAGAAAAAAAATTAGAAATAGCATACTAAAGAGAGGCGAAATTCTTAGGTAAGGAAGATAAATTTTTGTGAAGTGAGTAAAGGTCTTAAAATTTTAAGAAGATTGGATTAGGGTAATTTTTTCTAATTTAAGAGTTAGAGTTACTAAATTTAACATCTCCACCTATAAATTGAGCTTTCACCTATGGACATTTCATATAGAGTTTTTCCACTTCACATGAATTTCTAGCAAGCCAATAGGATAGCCTAAGCAAGAAATACAACATAGATTTGGACTAGAATATAGAAGTTGGACCGATAGCCCAAAAATAATGAAAATGTGACCAAGCCCTTCTTAAAAGGTAGAATTGCAGCTAAAACAAAGGAAATGGGTAAGAATGAGCCCAAATCTAAGAAGAAAAAATAAGAATCATGTGAATAAATATTAGTGTAATAATAATCAAGATTAGGTCCCATGGCATTAAGACAAAACATATATATCCTATATTCATAATTTCAACAAGTAGGTAATAATACATGGCTTTAGGACAAAACATCTATATCATGTATTTATAATTTCAACAAGTGGGTAATAATACATAGCATTATGACAAAATATCCTTATCCTACACACATAATTTCAGCCAAACAAGGGAGATTCAAGGGCTGGAAATTTTCCACCTAAAAAGGCAAACCTATCATACTTGATTAAGATAAAAGAAAAAGGAAATGAATCCCTAAATCAAAGGAACCTTGTCCCTTGTCTTAAGAACATTTTATCATGATTTTCAAAATACAAATCTCCTTTTGCTATGCATATCTTGACTAAGGGAGAGGAAGACAAGAACATGAATTATTTTTTCCCTAAAAAACAACCAAGTGCATCCTAATTGTGATAAGGTAGACCCATGGTTATGAAAGGTGAACCACATGATAGTTTATTTAAGCAAAACCCACCCTTATAACATTATAATTTCGTTTAAGTAAGGGAGAGGAAAAACATAAGCAAGGTAGAGTGAGGAAATGAGAGAAAGAGAGGAGAAGAGAGGAAGAAAGAAGAAGGAGAAGTCTAGAGGACTAAGTACTCAAGGTAAGTTAACTTAATCTTCACTTGAATCTACCTTTCTTCTTCATTCTTGGGGTTCAAAAATTCACCCTCCTTCTCTTATTTAAGCTGTTAGAAAAGCTAAAGGAAGGGAGGAATCTTGCTACTTTCTTCAAGAGGAAACAAGAAAAAGAATTCACTAAGTGAGTTAGGGAGATTTTTAGGTAAGATTAACAATATTTCTTTTTAAAAAAGCATTCAAATTAGAAAAATTTATATGGGATTTTGATCTTAGAACTTTAATGAAATTTGCTATCATTGTTACCTGAATGATTGGCCATTGATGTTGCTATATCATGTTACATGTTGATCTTGAAAGTGATGTATGTTTGAATACTTAGGTTGGTGTGAAAAGTTCTGCATAGGTATGGCTATAGGTGACAAAATTTTAAGGTTTTTATACTGTTATTTTGTATATTTAAATGTGGTAAAAAATTGATGAAATATGATTAGATGTAAATTAAAAATAAAATGGAAGAAGACATAATAAAACGATGAGCTAAAACCTTAGAAAAGATTTAGTTAGGAAACTAGATTTTGAAGTAACTAGGGAAGCTTCTGTTTTCTAAATTCTAGGACGAATCGGTTACTTATTAAAAGAAATGGTTAATATAAAAAATATAGATATATGTATCACAAATTTTTAGCTATTGGAATCACTCAATTTGGAGTCTATATGAGGTAAATATAGTCAGATTAGTAAGCAGTAGTCAGAAAATGGTTAACCAGGGAAGAATCTGTGAATTACTCAATTTGAAGTTCATATGAGGGCGATATAGATATATGTCTCATGGAAAGTTAGACACTGTAATTACTCAATTTGGAGTTCATATGAGGGCGATATGGTCAGATTAGTAAGTAAATGTCAGAACCTACCTGAGAAGAATAAACGTTTAAATTGAGGGAGTAATATCACTAAGATTCCTTAAGAGTTAGCTAAAATATTCAACATAATAGTTTTAGATAATTGTGTTATCTTTAAATTGACACCAAGACCACCTAATTCAAAGTTAAAATGAGAGAGTTATGCTCTGATTAGTGGGAGAAGGTCAGGTAGAAAAAAACCTGCATCAGAGAATAACACAACATAGAGTATGACTATGTTCCAAGGCATGGCTAGGCCGTGTTCTGTGCTTAAAAGGGCATTTTGAGACCTAAAACATGGTTTTTTTTTATAAGAAATGGCCAAGCTGTGTTATATGATACGTTTAGGCCGTGTTAAAAGCCGGTAAAACTTATTTTCAACATTTTTCTGCCCTAAATGAACCTCATTAACTATAGGAAATGAGTAGAAACCAAATTAAAAAAGAATGGCGTATTAAATTTGTGAGAACATGTGTTAAAAATGATATAAGTAGAAGGAAAATGACTAAAGGCCAAGCATAAAGAAAATGAAGAGATAAAAATAATATTTAAAAAAGAAGAAGAATCTTATAAATGAAAGTAATAAATGATTAGTGTATGTCATAGCCATTGCCATTACATGAACTCTTTACCATCTTAAGTGTGTAATTTTGACATGGAAATATTTTAAAGTGACATTTGAAATGATTATGTTCGTGTCATGATTACCAATGATTTTTGGTTATAATTATATTTTGATGAAAAATTATGGCATGCGAGTATAATGAACATACTTGTTATTGAAATCATATTTTTGGCTATTAATGAGAAAAGAAATAAGCATGGTCACATGGCGGTCCGTGTGGTGCACCAGTAGGGGACGCCCTACCAACGGCTATGATTATGTTAATGAAAAAAGAAAAAAAAAGTTTACCATGTCGGACGGAGTGAGAAAAGTCCATACAGGAGAGTAGAAAGCACTCACCCTAATCGGGGTAGCTTGATATGGAAATAAGTTGATAGTCTTTATATGGTAATCTGAAAATAGTTATTCATGCCATACATGTCATTATTATATGATTTTCATGTGCATAGATAAAGTGCATTCATGTGACCTAAGATATTTGCTGTAGCTTATACAGATGAACATGATATGATGATGTATATTGATGATAATTGTGATTTATTATTGAACCTATTAGGATTTAATTCTCACTATATTTTCATATCATATTCAGAAAACTAGTTTTGCAGATTTTTCTTTCGCTCTGGCTCTTAGTGTACAGTGGATCGAGTTACTCTATGTTGGACTAATCCCAGAAATTAATAAGGTGTTTGTGGTCGAGTTGGCTACGATCCCAGTGAAGGTGCAACTAGCCGCACCTGTATTCCCAGAACTAGTCAATATGGATGAACAAGATGTAGACATATATGTGTTTGATTTGTGTATGGATGTTGTTAATTAATGGTGTAAACCTTAATTATGTTTGATTAAATTAATTGAATGTTATTATGAGTTAAATAAAGGTAATGACTTCATGGGACTTTAAAGAATTTATATATATGTATATATGTAAAAAAATGGAGTTGTTACATAATTGGAATTAGAGAAGGTCGATCCTAGGTGGCCAGTGGATGGATGGTTATTTGAGTCGATCTTATAGTCTCTTGAGTATATTATGGTTTTGTTGTGTAGGGGATTAGTGATTTCATTTAAGTAAGAAATTACCAGTGTTTCCTATCTATATGCCAAGGTGGTGTTATGACTGTTGTTAAATATTTTTGAAACTAACTATTAGGATTGATCACCTCAATAGCGGCATAATTTTGCTTTTACCATAGTAGGAAATGGCACCACTGAGGAGAAATTCAACGAAAAATGCGGAGAAAACCCTACACAACTTGGCCACGACAATTCTAGACCAAGTCACGACCACCAACCAAATTCTATAATACCTTCAAAATGCTAATAACTCGAATGGTGAGAATGTTGCTAATAATTGGATGATAGAAAATGATAACGGCATATCCGAGTTCCTAAGGACTAGACCACCTTATTTTCAAGGCAGATTTGACTCGACTATAGCTAAAAGGTGGATAAGGGAACTGGAGAAAATCTTTGAAGTGATGGGCTGTACTGAGGAGTAGCAAGTTATCTTTGCTGCATATATGCTGAAAGATGAAGCAGAATACTGGTGGTGTGGAACTAGAGAACTTTTAACTCACTAGAGAAGGCAGATTGTAACAACCTCTTTTTTAGTATTATTTATTATACAATATAGAGTTCACATACACGTCATTAATCAAAATGTACGTACAACAAAAATCAAACACATAAATAACTGCATCTTATTTATTCTGGTTGACCAATTCCGGAGATATAGGTGCGGGTGGTTGCACCTTCACAAGGATCTAAACCAACTCAACCACAAACATATTATTTGATTCTGGGATCTGCCCAACATAAAGTAACTCGATCCAACGTACACTAAAAGTTAGAGCCATAGAAATATCTGCATAACTAATTTTCTGAACATGACATGGAAATATAGTGAGAATTAAATCCTAGTAAGTTCAACAATAAATCATCATCAATATAGCTCATCACGTCATGTTCAGCTGTATAAATTACAGTAAATATCTTTGGTCACATGAATGCACTATATCTATGCACATGAGAATCGTACATTAATGACATGTATGACAGGATTAATTATTTTCAGAATATCATATGATGACTATCAATTTATTCTCATATCAAGCTACTCCGGTCAGGGTGAGTATTTTTTACTCTCCGGTACGGGCTTTTCTCGCTCCGTCCGACATGGCACACTTTCTCTTTCTTTTCTTATTAACATATTCATAACCGTTGGTAGGGCATCCCCTACTAGTGCATCACACGGATTGCCATGTGACCGTACTCATTTCTTTTCTTTTCACAATGATAGCCAAAAATATGCTTTCAATAACAAGTATGTTCATCAAAATATAACTATTACCAAAAATCATTGGTAATCATGCCATGAATATAACCTTTTCAAATATCACTTTATAAAATATTTCCATGTCAAAATTTCACACTTAAGATGGTAAGAAGTTCATACAATGGCAATGGCTATGGCATATACTAGTCATTTATTATTTTCATTTATAAGATTCTTTTTTTTTTAATATTAATTTTATTTCTTTATTTTCTTGATGTAGGTTTTCATCCCATCTAACTTTCTCTTACTAATCAGAGTATAACTCCCTCAATTTAACTCCGATGTCAGTGATCTTAGTGTCAATTTCAAGATAAAATAATTATCTAAAACTATTATGTTGAACAGTTTAGCAAAATATTAAAAATTCAAGGTGATATTACTCACTCAATGTACATGTTATTTCTTCTCGGATAGGTTCTGACCCCTACCTACTAATCAGTCCATATCTCCCTCATACAAATTCCAAATTAATTGATTCCAGTGGCTACAAATCCGTGACATATATATCTATAATTCATATGTTAACTATGTATTTTAATTACCTACAAAATATTCTCAGAAATTAAAACACAGAAGCTATCCCAACATATTCTTCCCTGATTAACCATTTTCTGACCACTGCTTACTAATCAGAACATATCTACCTCATATGGATTCGAAATTGCGTAATTCCAGTGGCTCCAATTCTGTGACACATATATCTATAATTCATATGTTAACCATTTATTTGAATTCCCTACATAATGTTTCCAAAAAGTAAAACACAAAAGCTATCCTAACATATTCTTCCCTGATTAACCATTTTCTGAACACTGCTTACTAATCAAACCATATCTACCTCATATGGACTCCAAATTGAGTGATTCCAGTGGCTAAAAATCCGCGACACATATATTTATAATTCTTATGTTAACTATTTATTTTAATTCCCAACAGAAAGTTACCAGAAATTAAAACAGAGAAACTATCTTAAAATATTCTTCCCTAATTAACCAATTTCTGACCACTGTATACTAATCGGACCATATTTACATCATACAGACTCCAAATTGAGTGATTCTAGTGGATAAAAATCCGTGAGACATAGATATACCTTTTTTATGTTAACCATTTCTTTAAATTCCTTACTGATTCTTCTTAGAAATTTAAAAACAGAAGTTAAAATTTTTGCCATCCATAGCCATACCTATGCAAAACTATCTACACTAGCCTAAGTATTCAAACATACATAATATGTAACATGATATAGAAACATCCATAATCAATCATCAAAGTTCTAAGATCAAAATCTTATATAAATATTATAAGTTTCAAAAGTTTTCTTCAAAAAGAAATATTGTTAAACTTACCTTGAGCACTTAGTCCTCTAGATTTTCCTTCCTCTTTCTTCCTTTTTTTCCTCTCCTTTCCTCACTCTACCTTGCTTCTATTTTTCCTCTCCCTCACTTGGACGAAATTCCAATGTTATAAGGGTGGGTTTTGCTTATATAGACTATCAAATAATTTACCTTTCATAATCATGGGTCTACCTTATCACAATTAGGATGCACTTGGTTGAATTTTTGAAAAACAAACAACTTATATTCTTGTCTTCCTCTTCCTTAGTCAAGATATGCATAGGAAAAGGAGATTTGTATTTTGAAAATTATGATGATATGTTCTTAAGATAAGGGACAAGGTCCCTTTGATTTAGGGATGCAATTCCTTTTCTTTTATCTTAATTAAGTATGATAGGTTTGCCTTTTTAGGTGGCAAATTTCCAACCCTTGAATCTTCCTTGCTTAGCTAAAATTATTTGTGTAGGAGAAAGATGTTTTGTCATAATTCTATGTATTATTACCCACTTGCTAAAATTATGAGTGTAGGATATAGATGTTTTGTCCTAATGCCATGTATTATCATACCATTTGTTAAAATTATGAATGTAGGATATCACACCACTTACTAAATTTTTGTCTTAATGCCATGTCACCTAATCTTGATTACACCATTATTCCATCACTTTATTTTTATTTTTATTTTTCCTCTTGGGTTTAGGTTCATTCTTACCCATTTTCTTTACTTTGGTTAAAATTCTACCTTTCATAATGGGCTTATCACATTTTCATGCTTTTTGGGCTACCGGTCCAATTTCTGTATCCTAGTCCAAGTTTATGTTTTATTTCTTCCTTGGGCTATCCTATTGGCTTGCTAAAAATTCATGTGAAGTATAAAAACTCTATATGAAGTGTCCATAGGTCAAAGCCCAATTTATGGGTGGAGATACTAAACTTAGTAACTTTAACTCTTAAATTAGGAAAAATTACCCTAATCCAATCTTTTTGAAATTTTAATACCTTTACCGACTTCACAAAAATTTATCTTTCTTACCCAAGAATTTCACCTTTTTTTAGTATATTTATTTTTAATATTTCCTCTTAAGTTTTCTCTCTTTACCTATTCCATTAGTGTTAGAATATTTCTATGCATATAAGTAAGGTAAAGAATTTATAAGAATTATATTTCCTTAGATATCTAAAAATTGTCTAATAAATTTTATTTTTTTACGGGATGTTACATTCTTGCCCCCTTAAGAAATTCGGTCCCCGAATTTCAACCCATCCTACCATATGTAGGGAATGAAATTAAGGCACAATTCAGAGTTACCAACTTTATTACCCAAATAATTAAGGATATCTTTTTTGTATATCATCTTTACTTTTTAATATGTCTATTCACTTAAGTGATTTTGCCATATAACTTAACCATAAGGATTTCTTTCATCCATAAGTTCTTCACTTTATATCCTCTAGCTCGCATGGATATATCTATGGGTCGATATTAGAAAATACACACATAAAAGAACATATTCACCTTCATATTGGGTAACTATATTTTCTTATTCTAAACTTCTATCAAGTCATTTTTGGTTTTCATATATCAACATCATCCCATGAATCTCATCATCTTAATCTATCATCTATTTTTATCCTAAAATCCTTTAATCAATATGTTAAACATACGTAGCAATAAATCCTCCAAACCTTTTATAACGTTAATGTACCATTAACACATGTCTAATAATTCCAACTTACCTCATCATAGTAATTCTATACTAGCTTATTAACACCATTAAACTCATTGTCAAAAATTTCAATTATTTCTTTTATCATATCCAAAAGCACCTCATTCTAGCTTATGCCAATCCCATTTAATTCACCCAATCATTTCAAGAAGATTTTTCTTAACAATTACTTATACATGAATTCTCAATTCCAACATAATTCACATCCTAGATACTAGACTTAATTTAGCATGATATAAACCTTTAATACAAATATCTTGATCACTTACATTATTTTCGGACATGGTTGTCAGAATATTCTCCATATTTCCAAATTAAGAGTTCAAAGATTAATTTAAATCCTACTTCCCATATTATTCCTCAAAAAATTCAACACCACTAATTCTCTTGATTACATTCGTCAAAACACCATAATAGTTGAGTTTCAAATATAATAATAATAAATTAATTAATTAATTAAATTTTCTTGTAATATGGGAAAATAATCTTGCATTTAATGCCAAATATTAATGTAGGACAATGCACTAGAACAGACGAAAAGCATAATAAAGAACGGTACTAAAATAGAAAGTCAAAAGTTTGGACAAAACATTAGAGAAAGTTAAAATCGGTGGCCGTAATTCTTGAAAATCGGAAAACAAAAATTTAGCTGTTATATCGGCAAAAATCGGTGGCTGCAAGGTTTGAATATATGTGCCAAAATATACTTTAAATTTGTTGGTATTCGGTGGAAATATATCACATAGAAAAATAAACATTTCTGAGCTTACAAAAGTCTATGAAAATCAAAGAATACGTAGTTAACTAGTATGATGCAGTTGATTGCTTCAAAATAGATGTAATCAATCAACTGTAAAATAACCAGTCCAAATTAAAATTTCTCAAAATAGCTAGTCGACTTAATAATACCAATAGTCGACTGGCAAAAATATTGGGAAAACAAATAAATCATTTGATTGTCCTTCTTCAACAACTAACTTATTTACATTTTCACTTTCTTTTGTTTTTCAATAACGCCTATCACCTACAACTTCTCTACAAGAATCAAGATATCAAGGTTTCATCAAAGACAACAAAGACAAATTTCTGATGATATCTTAACCTTATTCTCTTTATATGCCTAATATGATCGACTATCACAACTATTATACATATACATGCTTGCCGTCATTTTAGAAATTTCACTTTCAATTTAGTTAATATCCATCAATCACTCACATAACTGTTCTAATTATTCCCGGCCTATTCGCATAGCTATCATAAGTATGCCATTCTCTGAGTTCTATAAATGCACACGTTAATATCTTTACTTTCATACTCCAAGTCAAGGTGTGTGCAACTATGGAGGGAATCACATTTCGTCAATTTTGAAATATTTGTGTCTTTTTTGGTTCTAGTCCTGGAAAAGATGGAGAGTACGTGAAAGCTGCACAAAACCTGGGTATGGTATTGGCCAGAAGAAAAATTCATTTAGTTTATGGTGGAGGTAACCGTGGGTTAATGGGGTGTGTGTCTACAGTGCCCATGTAGGAGGATGCCAAGTTCTAGGTATTATTCCTACAGCTCTAGCTGCATCTAACATCGTAGGAAAGACAATTGGGGAAGAGTTTAGGGTAGCTTCCATGCATGAACGCATGGCTAGAATGATGAGCAATGCTGATGCCTTCATTACCTTACTAGGTATTTTGGTACTTTAGAAGAGCTTTTCCAAATAATTTCTTAGGCACAACTGAATATGCATCACAAACCAATAGGTTTGTTAAATGTTAATCACTTCTTTGATGGTCTGTTATCATTTCTTGATCATGCTGTGAAACAAAGGTTCATCTCACACTTAGCACGACGAATTCTCATCTCGGCTTCAAATGCTGAGTTGATTGATGATGCTTTACAAGCATATGTTCATGTACCTGATCCAACTATGGCTCAAATAGAATGGACGGTAGACAAATGCAAGAAGTGCAAATTGGATTTGGATCTTCATCTTTAGATGTAGTAAAATGTAGCAATTGTTGTACAACTTTTACTTTCTTAGAGTCTACTTGGATACCATCATTACCAACCATACTCCCTTAGAGTTGGTAAAACTATCTTTGAATGTTGCTTATAATCTTATGAACTTTTGAAATATTCTAGTATATCATCAATATATATAATAACAAATTGATCTAGGGATGACCTAATTACTGTTCATTAAATTTATGAATGCAGCTAAGATATTTGTCAATTTAAATGACATCACCAAGAACTCATAATGCCCATAATAAGTCCTAAAATAAAATTTTTGTACATCCTCTTCTCTTATCCTTAATTAATGTTACTCATATCCCAAATCAATTTTTGGAAAAAGATTGAACACATTATAACTGATCAAACAGGTAATCTATACGAGGCAATGGGGCACCTTATTCAACTGTCTATAATCTATGCATAGTCATAGTGATCCATCTTTCTTTTTCACAGATAGAACTGGAGCACTCTGAATAAAAGTACTAGGGCATTTAAATCTCTTGTCTAACAAGTCTTGTAAATATTTTTTTTTAAATTCAATCGATATCATTCTATATAGGGATATAGATACTAGCTGGGTTCTAAGGAGTAAATCAATATCAATTCTCGAATTACTGTGGCAAGGTTGTATAGGATTTTCTCCGCATTGTTTGCCAAATTCATCCTTTGTGGTGCCATTTCCTACTGTGGCAAAAATAAAGTTATGCTGCTTTTGAGGTGATCAAACCCAATAGTTAGTTTAAAAAAAAAAATTTAACAGCAGTCATAACACCACCTCGGCATATAGATAGCAAATACTAGTAATTTCTTACCTATATGAAATCACTGATCCCTTACACAACACTACCACAACATACTCAAGATACTATAAGATCGATTCATATAACCAACCACCCACTGGCCATCTAGGATCGGCCTGCTCTGATACCAATTATGTAACAACCTCTTTTTTTTTATTATACAATATAGAGTTCATAAACACGTCATTAATCAAAATGTACGTACAACAAAAATCAAACACATAAATAATTACATCTTATTTATTCTGGTTGACCAATTCCGGAGATATAGGTGCGAGTGGTTGCACCTTCATCAGGATCTGAACCAACTCGACCACAAACATATTATTTGATTCTGGGATCTGCCCAACATAAAATAACTCGATCCAACGTACACTAAAAGCCAGAGCCATAGAAAAATCTGCATAACTAATTTTCTGAACATGACATGGAAATATAGTGAGAATTAAATCCCAGTATGTTCAATAAATCATCATCAATATAGCTCATCACGTCATGTTCAGCTGTATAAACTATAGTAAATATCTTTGGTCACATGAATGCACTATATCTATGCACATGAGAATTGTACATTAATGACATGTATGACATGATTAATTATTTTTAGAATATCATATGATGACTATCAATTTATTCTCATATCAAGCTACTCCAGTCAGGGTGAGTATTTTCTACTCTTCGGTACAGACTTTTCTCGCTCCATCTGACATGACACACTTTCTCTTTCTTTTCTCATTAACATATTCATAACCGTTGGTAGGGCGTCCACTACTGGTGCACCACACAGATTGCCATGTGACCGTGCTCATTTCTTTTCTTTTTACAATGATAGCCAAAAATATGTTATCAATAACAAGTATATTCATCAAAATATAACTATTACCAAAAATCATTGGTAATCATGCCATGAACATAACCATTTCAAATATAACTTTATAAAATATTTTCATGTCAAAATTTCACAATTAAGATGGTAAGAAGTTCATACAATGGCAATGGCTATGGCATATACTAGTCATTTATTATTTTCATTTATAAGATTCTTCTTCTTTTTTAAATATTAATTTTATTTCTTTATTTTCTTGATGCAGGTTTTCATCCCATCTAACCTTCTCTTACTAATCAGAGCATAACTCCCTCAATTTAACTCCGATGTCAGTGATCTTGGTGTGAATTTCAAGATCAAAGAATTATCTAAAACTATTATGTTGAACAGTTTAGCGAAATATTAATAAATCAAGGTGATATTACTCACTCAATGTACAGGTTATTTCTTCTCGGATAGGTTCTGACCCCTGCCTACTAATCGGTCCATATCTCCCTCATACAAATTCCAAATTAAGTGATTCTAGTGGTTACAAATTCGTGCCATATATATCTATAATTCATATGTTAACTATGTATTTTAATTCTCTACAAAATGTTCTCAGAAATTGAAACACAGAAGCTATCCTAACATATTTTTCCCTGATTAACCATTTTCTGACCACTGCTTACTAATCAGACCATATCTACCTCATGTGGACTCCAAATTGCGTAAATCCAGTGGCTACAATTACATATATCTATAATTCTTATGTTAACCATTTATTTGAATTCCCTACATAATGTTTCCATAAATTAAAACACGGAAGCTATCCTAACATGTTCTTCCCCGATTAACTATTTTCTGACCACTGCTTACTAACCAGACCATATCTACCTCATATGGACTCCAAATTGAGTGATTTCAATGGCTAAAAATCCACGACACATATATCTATAATTCGTATGTTAACTATTTATTTTAATTCTCAACAGAAAGTTACCAAATATTAAAATACAGAAGCTATCTTAAAATATTCTTCCCTGATTAACCAATTTCTGACCACTATATACTAATCGGATCATATCTACGTCATACGGACTCCAAATTGAGTGATTCTAGTGGCTAAAAATCCGTGAGACATAGATCTACATTTTTCATGTTAACCATGTCTTTAAATTCCTTACTGATGCTTCCCAGAAATTTAAAAATAGAAGTTACAAATTTTCCATCCATAGCCATACCTATGCAAAACTATCAACACCAGCCTAAGTATTCAAACATACATAATATGTAACATGATATAGCAACATCCATGACCAATCATCAAAGTTCTAAGATCAAAATCTCATATAAATATTATAAGTTTCAAAATTTTTCTTCAAAAAGATATATTGTTAAACTTACTTTGAGCACTTAGTCATCTAGATTTCTCCTTCCCGTTTCTTCCTTTCTTCCTCTCCTTTCCTCACTCTACCTTGCTTTTGTTTTTCCTCTCCCTCACTTGGACGAAATTCCAATGTTATAAGGGTGGGTTTTGCTTATATAGACTATCAAATAATTTACCTTTCATAATCATGGGTCTACCTTATCACAATTAGGATGCACTTGGTTAAATTTTTGGAAAACAAACAACTTATGTTCTTGTCTTCGTCTTCCTTAGTCAAGATATGCATAGGAAAAGGAGATTTGTATTTTAAAAATTATAATGATATGTTCTTAAGATATGGGACAAAGTCCCTTTGATTTAGTGATACATTTCCTTTTCTTTTGTCTTAATCAAGTATGATAGGTTTTCCTTTTTAGGTGGCAAATTTCCAACCCGTGGATCTTCCTTGCTTAGCTAAAATTATTTGTGTATGATAAAGATGTTTTGTCATAAGTTTATGTATTATTACCCACTTGCTAAAGTTATGATTGTAGGATATAGATGTTTTGTCCTAATGGCATGTATTATCATACCATGTCACCTAATCTTGATTACACCATTATTCCATCACTTTATTTTTATTTTTATTTTTATTTTTCCTCTTGGGTTTGGGCTCATTCTTGCCCATTTTCTTTACTTTGGTTAAAATTCTACCTTTCATAATGGGTTTGTCACATTTTCATGATTTTTGAGCTACCGGTTCAATTTCTATATCTTAGTCCAAGTTTATATTTTATTTCTTCCTTGGGCTATCCTATTAGCTTGCTAAAAATTCATGTGAAGTAGAAAAACTCTATATGAAGTGTCCATAGGTCAAAGCTCAATTTATGGGTGGATATACTAAACTTAGTAACTTTAACTCTGAAATTAGGAAAAATTACCCTAATCCAATCTTTTTGAAATTTTATTACCTTTACTGACTTCACAAAAATTTATCTTTCTTACCCAAGAATTTCACCTTTCTTTAGTATATTTATTTTTAATATTTCCTCTTAAGTTTTCTTTCTTTACCTATTCCATTAGTGTTAGAATATTTCTATGCATATATGTAAGGTAAAGAATTTATAAGGATTATATTTCCTTAGATATCTAAAAATTGTCTAATAAATTTTATTTTCTTACAGGATGTTATACAGATCACCTGACAGGTGTTCAAAGACGCCTTTTTGAAAAAGTAGTTCCCAAGTATTGTGCAGGCAGAAAAGGAGATTAAACTTCTCCAACTTAGGCAAGGCAGTATGACCGTAGACCAGTACATCGTGAGGTTTGATGAGTTGTCTAAGTTCTCATCTTACCTGCGATTTGACCCCGATGAAGCATGAAAAGCTATTAAGTTCGAAGCGGGATTGAATATGGAGATAAGGAGTGTTGTTGTAGCTATAAAGATTAGGGAGTTTGTACCTATGATAAATAAATGCAGACTCTTGGAGAAAAGCTTGAGAGTAGTGCAAATGAGAAACAAAGAAGTAACTTTTGGAAAAGGAAGTACAGACCACAAAACTCTGGTAGAAATGTTAGAGAAAAAGGGCAAGGTACTAGCAAGAGGCCAATGACTACAAGTTCACGACCTTTCCAACAAAACTTTCCACAGTTAAGTGTACTAAGTGTAGACGTATGCATGGTAACCGGCCATGCTACATAGGATCAGATGTTTACTTTAATTACAGATAGAAGAGTTATTTTGCAAAGAACTGCCCACAGAATTTAGGGAAACAGCCGGAACAGAGGCTTCAGGTGAAAGAAAGGGCTTTCACCTTAAGTGGTCAAGAGGTAGCTCAATCCCCTAAAATGATTCAAGGTACATGCTATATCTATGGATTTGCTGTTATGGTGTTGTTTGACTCTAGTGCTAGTCATTCATTTATATCGGAAGAATGTATTAGTGAGCTTCAGTATCATATTTCTGAAACCCCCTATGAGCTATTTGTAGTAACTCCCACAAGGGAAATGATCTTAACTTCCTCTGTATGTAAAGACTGTCAGGTCACTATTCATAAGAAAACTTTTTCTGTAGACCTCGTCTGTCTACCTTTAAAAGGTATTGATGTCATTCTAAGGTTAGATTGGATGTCTAGAAATCAGGTCTTGCTGAATTGTTGCAACAAGACCATTGAATTTCTACCTCCTACTTCAGAAGAGGAGATGCAGTTATTTATGCTTAATGCCAATCAAGTCAATAAGGAGTTGAAAAATGGAGTACTTGGATACATTCTCTTGTATTTATCAAACCTAGAAGTCGAACTAAAACTTGATGAAATCCCAATAGCCAACAAGTTTTCTAAAAATTTTCATCAGATATTCCAGGCTTACCTCTCAAAAGGGAGATAGAGTTCTCTATTGATCTCCTGCCTAGGACAGGGCCTATCTCTATTGTACCTTATAGAATGGCCTCGAAGGAACTACAAGAACTCAAGAAACAGTTAAAGGAACTGTTAGACAAGCAATTCATTAGACCAAGTGTATCACCATGGGGAGCTCTTGTGTTGTTTGTTAAGAAGAAAGACGGGAGCTTGAGACTATGCATAGATTACAGACAGTTGAAAAAGGTGACTACCTAAAATAAGTATCCTCTCCCTAGGATAGATGATTTATTAGATCAATTGAAGGGAGCCTCCATCTTTTCTAAAATTGACTTGAGATTATGATACCATCAGATTAGGATTAAAGAGGAGGATGTACCAAAAACAGCTTTCAAGACTAGGTATGGGTACTATAAATTTCTCGTAATGCCCTTCGGGTTGACAAATGCACCTGAAATTTTCATGGACTACATGAATCATATTTTTTGACCCTACCTAGATCAATTTGTGGTAGTGTTCATTGATGACATCTTGATATACTTTAAGAGTGAGAAAGAACATGAACAACTTCTCCGAATCATGCCGCAAGTGTTGAAAGAAAAAGTTGTATGCCAAATTAGAGAAGTGTGGATTTTGGTTGACAGGGGTGAAGTTTCTTGGACATGTCATCTCTAATAGAGGAGTAGCCGTAGACCCTAACAAGATGGAAGCAGTGATTTAGTGGAAAAGACCAAAGATGATTACAGAAGTCAGAAGTTTTTGGGGTTTGGCAGGATACTACAGGAGGTTTATACAAAACTTCTCTCGTATAGCCTTGCCATTGACTAAATTGATCAAGAAGGGAAGTCCTTTCAAATGGACTGATCAATGTGAAGCTAATTTTCAGGAGTTTAAGACAAGATTGACCACTCCTCCTGTTTTAATTATTCTAGACCCTACAGGACATTTTGAAGTGTATAGTGACGCTTTAAAGAAAAGGCTAGGGTGTATGCTGATGCAAGACAAGAGAGTTGTTGCTTACGCCTCTAGGCAATTGAGACCCTATGAAGGAAACTATCCAACCCATGATCTTGAATTAGTGGCGGTGGTGTTTGCCTTAAAACTTTGGCGACACTATTTATACAGAGTGACATTTAAAGTATACTGTGATCATAAGAGTCTTAAGTAACTTTTTGATCAGAAAGAGTTAAATATGAGGCAACGAAGATGGGTAGAATTCCTCAATGACTACAAGTTGGAGATAAAGTATCATCTAGGAAAGGCGAATGTTGTATCTGATGCCTTAAGTCGAAAATCTCTACACATAGGTCGAATAATGGTGTATGAGATGCAGATGCTAGAAGAGTTTTGAAATTTGAAGCTGGACACTACTTTTTCCTCAAAGAAGCTAATCATCAATGGGTTGAGTATAGAGTGTGACCTTAGAGCCCATATTAAAAAGGCTCAAGTTCACGACCAATATTTACGAGATCATAATGATCAAAATGATTTTTTTGTCTCGGAAGATGGAGTAATCATATATCAAGGAAGGGACTGTGTTCCTCAAGAAAAAGAGTTGAGGACTAAGATCCTACAGGAAGCGCATCAGAGTAAATACACAATCCATCCTGAATGTACCAGGATTTAAAGAGGATGTATTGGTGGCCAAGGATGAAAAAGGACATTGCTGAGTTTATGGTAAAATGTCTAACTTGTTAGAAGGTGAAGGTAGAGCATCAAAAGTCAGTGAAATTTCTACAACCTCTTGAGATCCCTAAATGAAAATGGGACAGTATTTCGATGGACTTTGTGATGGGCTTACCTAAGACTTCAGTTGGACTTGACTCTATCTGGGTAATAGTTGATAGATTAACTAATTCTGCTCACTTTTTGTCCATAAAAATTAATTTGTCACTAGACAAATTGGCCTAGTTGTACATCCATGAAATAGTTAGACTACATGAAATTCCCTTAAATATCGTTTCTGATAGAGATCTACGGTTCACATCGAGGTTTTGGAAGGCGTTGCACGAAGCTTTTGGAACCCAGTTGGGGTTCAGTACTGCCACCATCCTCAGACTGACGGGCAAACGGAACAGACCATTCAAACCATAGAAGATATGTTAAGGGCCTGTGTGATAGAGCAAGGTAAAGGATGTGATAAGTACCTACTTTTAATGGATTTTATTTATAATAATAGTTATCACTCCAGTATTAAGATGGCCCTCTACGAAGTTTTATATGGTAGGAAGTGCTGATCTCCACTATGTTGGTTTGAGGTTGAAGAAAATAACTTGCTGGGTCCTGATTTAGTTCAACAAACCACTGAATAAATCAGGATGATACGAGATAAAATACTTACAACTTAGAGTCGGCAAAATAGTTACTATGATAAGAGATATAGGCATCTGGAGTTTGAGGAAGGGGATCATGTATTTCTGAAACTTTCCTCGACTACTGGAGTTGGTAGGTCTCTCAAAATCAGAAAGTTAAGTCCGCAATTTTTGGGACTCTACCAAATTTTGAAGAAAGTGGGGACGTCAGCATATCAAGTTGCCCTCCCACCTAATTTGTCCAACTTGTATAATATTTTTCAAGTATCACAGCTCTGGAAGTATCTTTTAGATTCCTCACATGTAATACAGGATGAACCAATTTAAATAAAGGAGAACATGACATACCAGCTAGTACCAGCATCCATATTAGACACCGATGTGAAGCAATTGAGGAATAAGACCATTCCCTCAAGGTGTTATGGGAAGGTTTGACTCCAGAAAAAACAACTTGGGAGCTGAAAAAAGTCACAAGGAAAGAAGTCACAGCTCTGGAAGTATCTTTCAGATTCATCACATGTAATACAGGATGAACCAATCCAAATAAAGGAGAACATGATATACCAGCTAGTACTGACATCCATATTGGACACCGACGTGAAGTAATTGAGGAATAAGACCATTCCCTCAAGGTGTTATGGGAAGGTTTGACTCCAAAAAAAGCAACTTGGGAGCTGAAAGAAATCACGAGGAAGAAATATTCGCAATTCTTCTTAATATGTAATTTCTAAAATTTTGAGGACAAAATTTCTTTTAAGGGGAAAAATGTAACATCCCTAATTTTGTTTCATTAATTAATAAAGGTACATAAATATTGAATGTAACATCCGTAATTTTTTTTCTTTTATTAATAAAGGTACATAAATAATTAATTAAGGAAATAAAATTTATTAGACAATTTTTAGATATCTAAGAAATATAATCCTTAGAAATTATTCACCTTATGTGTATGTATAAAAAATGTTTCTAACATTAAGGGAATAGGTAAAGAGTAAAAAACCTAATAGGAAAAAATTAGAAATAACATACTAAAGAGAGGCGAAATTCTTAAGTAAGGAAGATAAATTTTTGTGAAGTAAGTAAATGTCTTAAAATTTCAAGAAGATTGAATTAGGGTAATTTTTCCTAATTTAATAGTTAGAATTACTAAGTTTAACATCTCCACCCATAAATTGGGCTTTCACCTATGGAAATTTCATATAGAGTTTTTCCACTTCACATGAATTTCTAGCAAGCTAATACGATAGCCCAAGCAAGAAATAAAACATAGATTTGGACTAGGATATAGAAGTTGAACCAATAGCCCAAAAATCATGAAAATGTGACCAAGCCTTTATGAAATGTATAATTTCAGCCAATACAAAGGAAATGGGTAAGAATGAGCCCAAATCCAAGAAGAAAAAATAAAAATATGTGAGAAAATACTAGTGTAATAATAATCAAGATTATGTCACATGGCATTAAGACAAAACATCTATATCCTACATTCATAATTTCAATAAGTAGGTAATAATACATGGCTTTAGGACAAAACATCTATATCCTATATTCATAATTTTAACAAGTGGGTAATAATACCTAACATTATGAGAAAACATTCTTATCTAACACAAATACAGCTAAGCAAGGGAGATTCAATGGATGGAAATTTGCCACCTAAAAAGGCAAACCTATCATACTTGATTAAGACAAAAGAAAAAAGAAATGAATCTCTAAATTAAAGGGACCTTGTCCCTTGTCTTAAGAACATTTTAACATGATTTTCAAAATACAAATCTCCTTTTCCTATGCATATCTTGACTAAGGGAGAGGAAGACAAGAACATGAGTTGTTTTTCTCCATAAAACAACCAAGTGCATCCTAATTGTGATAAGGTAGACCTATGGTTATGAAAGGTGAACTACATGATAGTTTATTTAAGTAAAATCCACCCTTATAACATTATAATTTCATCCAAGTGAGGGAGAGGAAAAACATAAGCAAGGTAGAGTGAGGAAAGGAGAGAAAGAGAGGAGAAGAGAGGAAGAAAGAGGAAGAAGAAGTCTAGAGGACTAAGTACTCAAGGTAAGTTAACTTAATCTCCACTTGAATCTACCTTTCGTCTTCATTCTTGGGGTTTAAAAATTCACCCTCCTTCTCTTATTTAAGCTGCTAAAAAAGTTAAAAGAAGGGAGGAATCTTGCTACTTCCTTCAAAAGGAAACAAGAAAAAGAATTAACTAAGTGAGCTAGGGAGATCTTTAGGTAGATTTAACAATATTTCTTTTTAGAAAAGCATTGAAATTAGAAACATTTATATAGGATTTTGATCTTAGAACTTTGATGAAATTTACTATCATTGTTACCTGGATTATATGCCATGGATGTTGCTATATCATGTTACATGTTGATCTTGCAAGTGATGTATGTTTGAATACTTAGGTTGGGGTGGAAAGTTCTGCATAGGTATGTCTTTGGGTGACAAAATTTTAAGGTTTTTATGTTGCCATTTTGTATATTTAAATGTGGTGAAAAATTGATGAAATATGATTAGATGTAAATTAAGAAGAAAATGGAAGAGGACATGTTAAAATGATGAACTAAAATCTTAGAAAATGTTTGGTTAGGAAATTATATTTCAGAGTAACTAGAGAAGCTTTTGTTTTCCAAATTCTAGGGAGAATCGGTTAGTAATTAAAAGAAATGGTTAATATAAAAAATATAGATATATGTCTCACAGATTTGTAACCCCTGGAATCACTCAATTTGGAGTCCACATGCGGTAGATATAGTTAGATTAGTAAGCAGTGGTCAGAAAATGGTTAACCATGGAAGAATCTGTTAGAAAAGTTTTTGTGTTTGAATTTTTGGGAACACTATGTAGAGAATTAAAATAAATGGTTAACATAAAAAATATAGATATATGTCTCACAAAAATTAATCAACTGGAATCACTCAATTTGGAGTTCATATGAGGGTATTATGGGCAGATTAGTAAGTAAATGTCAAAACCTACTTGAGAAAAAATAATGTTGAAATTGAGGGAGTAATATCAATAAGATTCATTAAGCTTTCACTAAAATGTTCAACATAATAGTTTTAGATAATTGTTTTATCTTTAAATTGACACCACGATAACCGAGTTCAAAGTTAAAATGAGAGCGTTATTCTCTGATTAGTGGGAGAAGGTCAGGAAGAATGAAAACCTATATCAGAGAATAACACAACATAGAGCATGGCCGTGTTCCAAGATACGACCAGGCCGTGTTTTGTGCTAGAAAGGGTATTTTGAAGCCTAAACATGGTTGTTTTATAGGAAATGGCCAAGTTGTGTTATAGGATACGTTTAGGCCGTGTTAAAAGTTGGTAAAACTTATTTTTAACATTTTTCTACCATAAATGAACCTCATTAACTATAGAAAATTAATAGAAACCAAATTGAAGAATAATGATGTATTAAATTTGTGAGAGCATGTGTTGAAAATGATATAAGTAGGTGGAAAGTGACTAAAGGTCAAGCATAAAGAAAATTAAGAAATAAAAATAATATATAAAAAAGAAGAAGAATCTTATAAATAAAAATAATAAATGACTAGTGTATGCCATTCCCATTGCCATTACATGAACTCTTTACCATCTTAAGTGTGTAATTTTGACATGAAAATATTTTAAAGTGATATTTGAAACGATTATGTTTATGTCATGATTACCAATGATTTTTGTTAATTATTATATTTTGATGAAAAATTATGGCATGTGAGTATAATGAACATACTTGTTATTGTAATCATATTTTTTGCTATTAATGAGAAAAGAAATAAGCACGGTCACATGGAAGTCCGTGTGGTGCACCAGTAGGAGACGCCCTACCAACGGCTATGGTTATGTTAATGAGAAAAGAAAAAGAAAGTGTGCCATGTCGGACAGAGCAAGAAAAACCCGTATCAAAAAGTAGAAAGTATTCACCTTAACCGAGGTAGCTTGATATAGAAATAAGTTGATAGTCTTCATATGGTAATCTGAAAATAGTTATTCATGTCATACATGTCATTACTGTATGATTTTCATGTGCATAGATAAAGTGCATTCATGTGACCTAAGATATTTGTTGTAGTTTATACAGATGAACATGACATGATGATGTATATTGATGATAATTGTGATTTATCGTTGAACCTACTGGGATTTAATTCTCACTATATTTTTATATCATGTTCAGAAAACTAATTTTGTAAATTTTTCTTTCGCTTTGTCTCTTAGTGTACGTTGAATCGAGTTACTTTATGTTAGATTGATTCCAGAAATTAATAAGGTGTTTGTGGTCGAGTTGGCTAAGATCCTGGTGAAGTTGTAACCACCCGCACCCGTATTCCCGGAACTGGTCAATATGGATGATTAAGATGTAGACATATATGTGTTTGATTTGTGTACGGATGTTGTTAATTAATGGTGTAAACTTTAATTATGTTTGGTTAAATTAATAGAATGTTATTATGAGTTAAATAAAGGTTCATAGGACTTTAAAAAATTTATATATATGTATATATGTAAAAAAGATAAAGTTGTTACAGAGGACATGCAAAGGAACTCTAATATAGGCAATTTTCCAAGCATACAGCAAGGTAGGACAAATCACATATCATATAGTTGGCATCTCGCCTAGATATGAGGCATCCCGCTCTTTTTCACATATCATATCTTGTGTGTTGGCTGTCACACGAGGGTAGCACCACCCCTGCTAGCTGAGGTTTCAAGGAGTACCAAGGCTAACATCACTTGTTGTTTGCAAACAGTGTTTCCAATATGATTCTTCTACAAAAATCATATTTGAACATATGCTATATAGTTCAAAACAGATGTTTCAGTATAATACAGAATTTTCAATCTAGGTATAATTCCTCTATCAAAAATTTCCCAATCAGGGTTATCACATATATATGCCCTTTTCCAAGTCCATCTTATAGCTTTACATATCAATGCTATGAGCACAATATATTTCTTTTACCATATGATGAGAAATACATTTAAAATCACATATTCAATGAGTTCAAAAGTTCATTTTTCAAAACCATACTGTTCTTGAACTATATACCAGATTGTAAACAATTCAGATAATTTAATCTATTTCAGATATATATAAAAGTATAAATAACTTGTAAATATAATCAATTATACATTTAAAGTTCAAGAAGAGGATATGATAAGTCATAGAAAGAATTATCTATTCACAAGGTAAGGTTCCAAGTTGGAAAACCCTAAAATACACTTTTCTAATCTAAATTTCATCAAATAGACCTCAAAAATGATTTCAGAGGTCCAAAAATCTAGAAAATGACTCTGGAATTGCAAAATTTGGCCTCTAGGAGTTTGGTTAACACTGGTAAACTAATGAAGTACTATTTACGGTTAGAATTACTATTTATATAGACCAGATTTACTGTTCACGAGCACAAAAAGTTGTTAGATGGCTAAAAAAATTTATATCCTAAAGTTTAATTATCTCTTAAATCCATCTATGGTGTCAAATTTTCAATTTGAGGCCTCTAAATTGGAGTTTCAGACCTTACATCAGTTTTGTGATCCTGAATCCAATGGTACCCTCAGTTTTGTGATCAGAGGCTTGTAGGCACTTCAGATCTAGAGAAAAAAAATGAGTAGAGAGAAATCACTATTCATCACTATTCATTCAATTTACGGAGATTTCACAGATTTCTTGCATCTCCCCCCTTTTCTTTCTTTTATTATTATTATTTAATTATTGAATATTTGAAATTTATTATTATTTTTTATATACATAATAATATTATTTTTCATCCTAAAGTATCCCAAAAATTCTCTAAAAATTTATATTCTTACAAAACTTTAGTTAAACTCTTAAATCATGATTTTTCTTAATAAAAATTTTAATAAAACAAATCATAATATAAAATAACTTCATGCATGTTAAAAGAAAGAAAGTTATAAAAATAAAGTAAAAATTTATTTTAAGCCAAATATAATTATTTTAAGAAAAAAAAATTATTTTAATTAAAAGCGTATTAACTTTTAGTAAAACATAATCATTTAAAATAAAAATATATTTGTTTATAGAAAAATATTATTTTTTAAAAATTACAGGATATTACATTTTTACTCCCTTAAAAATTCAGTCTTCAAATTTCAAACCATCCTATCACTAGTAAGGAATGAAGTCAAGGCATAAATTACAGTTATTAACCTCATTACTCAAGCAATTGGGGATATCTCTTTTGTATATCATCTTTACTTTCTAAGGAGTCTCTTTGCGTGAGTGATTTTGCCATATAACCTTAGTCATAGGAATTTCTTTCAACTATAAGTTCTTTACTTATCAATCAACAATAAACATCATATTTTTCCTCCCATAATTAAGCAAAATTCTTGTCCAATTGAATTTCTTGGAATTAGATAATATAAGAAGAATCTAATAGGCACTTCTTTAACATTGATGCAAGAAAGATTGTATCCACATTACTTAATCATGATGGCAAGGCTAGGCAATGTATTACTATACCTACTTTATTCAAGATTTTAAAAGAGTTTATATACTAGAGCTTAACGTTTCATTCTTTCCAAATCTCATTACCTCTTTCATTGGTGAGTCCTTTAAGAATATTTGGTCACCAACTGATAATTTCTAGTGCTCAACATTCATGGTCCTTATAAACTTCTGGCTTATATTAAGTTGCTTGTATTCTTTTCCTAATTAATTTCACTTTTTCAACAACATTTTACAATAAGTCTGACCCTATTGAATCTGTTAACAGAAAATTTCTAACACCTCTTACATAAGGTTTTAAGTCATCTAATATCACTTTATTCTAGGCAAAAATATGCTAAGGAATCTCCCACCAAATTCGAAAACATATGCTTGAAACATGCTTTCCAAACTAGCATAATCAATTTAGGTTAGTCATATTCTATCTATTGCATGTTATTCTAAATTAGATTTCAAAAGTTTAACTTTACTCAACTCACCCACCTATTAAGAGACCTACGATATTTCATGTAAAACCTTAAATGGTGCCATTTATATATTGACCTGATAACTACTGATATGGCAAGTTCAATTAAGGACAAATAACTTCTTCCAACTTTCACCAAAATTATATAAAGATAACAAAAGTATAACTTTTAATGCGTAAACACATTATTTTGATTTACTATCAGTTATACTATAATCTAACAAAGATCCTTAGGCTTCTTGAATAGCTCTCCTAAAACAAAATATTCAATTTTTTTTTTTACTTTCTGACACACCAAACAACAAAAGAAATATCACTTGTATATTCTTTTTACCATTATACTAGTACAATTCTTTCATATCTTAGTATATTATTATTGCTTTGAGGTTATCAATATTCACAATCTATAGCTTCTTCTAAAATCTCCTTTCTCAACAATTATTCACACGTAAATTTTCAATCTCAACATAATTCACATCTTAGATACTAGACTCAACTTAACATGGTATAAACTATTAACACAAATACATTGATCACTTTACATTATTTTCGAACATGGTTCTCAAAATATTTTCTATTACTTTAACCTACTAACCACTTAGACACCATAATAATTGAATTTCAAAGAAAAGAAATTAACTTTCCTTGTAATGAAGGAAAGAACCTTGCATTTAATGCCAAACATTAATGAGGGAGGATGCAGTAAAATAGACGAAAAAGTATAATAAAGAACGGTACCAAAATAGAAAGTCAATGAATTGGACAAAGTATTGAAAGAAAATTAAAATCAATGGACGTAATTATTGAAAAACTATAAACATAACTTAGCTACTATTTCAACAAAAATCGATGGTCGCAAGTTTTAAATATATGTGTCAAAATCTAATTCAAAACTACTATTATTCGGTGGCAGAATAGTACATGGAAAAAAAGAATTTCTGAGCTTATAAAAATCTGTGAAAAACAACGAACATATAGTTAACTGGTAGGATGCAGTTGGTTGCTTCAAAACATATGTAATCAATCAACTGTAAAATAAATCAGTCCAAATTAAAAATTCCCAAAATAGGTAGTCGACTTAATAATACCGATAGTCGACTAGCAAGAACATTGAAAAAATAAAATAAACTATTTGATTGTCCCTCTTCAACAACTAACTTGTTTACATTTTCACTCTTTTTTTTTATAATGGCGCCTATCACTTACAACTTCTCTACAAGAATCAAGACATCAATGCTTCATCAAGGACAACAAGGAAAATATAAATTTTTGGTGATATCTTAACCTTATTTCTTTATGTGTTTAATATGAGCCACAATCACAACTACTGTACATATGCATGTGTGCTGTTATTTTTGAAATTCATTTTTAATTTAGCTGATATCCACCAATCACTCATATAGCTGTTCTAATTATGTCCGGCCTATTCGCATAGTTATTGTAAGTATGCCCTTCTCTGAGTTCTATAAATGCTCATGTTAGTATCTTTACCTTTATACTCAAAGTTAGGGTGTGTGCAGCTATAGAGGGAATTGCATTTCGTCACTTTCAAAATATTTGTATCTTTTGTGGTTCTAGTCCTAGAAAAGATGGAGAGTATGTGAAAAGCTGCATAAAACCTAGGTATGGTGCTGGCTAGGAGAAAAATTCATTTAGTCTATGGTGGAGGTAACCGTGGATTAATGGGATACGTGTCTATAGCTGTAGATGTAGAAGGATGTCAAGTTCTAAGTATTATTCCTACAGCTCTAACTGCATCCAACATCATAGAAAAAATAATTGGGGAAGAATTTAGGATAGCTTCTATGCATGAGCGCATTGCTAGAATGATGAGCAATATTGATGCATTCATTATCTTACTAGGTGGTTTTGGCACTTTAGAAGAGATTTTTCAAATAGTCTCTTGGGCACAACTGAATATGCATCATAAATCGATAGGTTTGTTAACTGTTAATCACTTCTTTGATGGTTTGTTGTCTTTTCTTAATCATGCTATGGAATGAAGATTTATCTCACACTCAGCACGATGAATTCTCATCTCAGCTTCAAATGCGGAGGAGTTGATTGATAATTTACAAGCATATATTCATGTACCTGATCCAATTATAACTCAAATAGATTGGACAACAGACAATAGCAGAAAGTGCAAATTAGACTTGGATCTTCATTTTTAACTGTAGTAGAACGTAACCATTGCTATATCACTTTTACTTTCTTAAGGTCTATTTGGATACGATCCTTGCCAAACATACTCTCTTAGAGTTTGTTAAACTATCTTTAAATATTGTTTATGATCCTCTGAACTTTTGGAATATTCGAGTATATCATCAATAAATATAATAACAAATTGTTCTAAAGATGGCTTCAATACTCTATTTATCGAGTCTATGAATGTAGTTGGGAATTTGTCAAACGAAATGTCATCACTAAGAACTTATAATGTTCATACCAAATTCTAAAAGCAATTTTTGCAATATCCTCTTCCCTTATCCTCAGTTGATGATACCTAAATCTCAAGTCAGTTTTTTTTTTGAAAAATATTAAGCACCCTATAGCTAATCAAACAGAACATCTATACAAGGTATTGAGTATTTATTACGCACTGCCACGTTATTCAACTGTCTATAATATATGTACAATTGCAGCGATCCATCTTTCTTTTTCATAAATAGAATAAAAACTCCTTAAAGAGAAGTACTAGGGCGTATAAATCCCTTGTCTAACAAATCTTGTAACTAATTTTTATTTTTTTCAATTCCTTAAGTTCAATGGGTGCCATTCTATATGGGAATATAGACACTAGTTAAGTTTCATGAAGTAAATCAATACTAAATTCTATTTATCATTTGGGGTTAATCCTAGAAATTTCTTAAAGAGCAGATTAGAGAATTCTTTAACCACTAGAACTTGATCTACATTAGTGTATTTCATATATATATTTTTGAGTACTGCCAAATATCCTTGGCACCTTTTTGTAATAACTTATGAACTTCTAAAGCAGAGATTATATTACTGGATACCTCACTACGGTCTTCTTATATCAAGAAAGAAAATTCTTCAGGAATATTGAATTTAATCACCTTAAAGTGACATTCTAAAATGGTATGGCATAATACCAATCAATCCATTCTCAATATCACATCAAAGTCTACCATATCTAAACAACAGGGTAAAACATATATCACATTCAAACACTGTCATATTTGGTATCGGTCTCAATATTTTAAATTTTTTGGCACGTCTATCCTTTTCACTTTCAAGCAAAAATTAACCCATAAATATTTTTTAAGATGTCACAACATTCAATCAATCTTATACTAAAAAATTTAACAACTTGGAATAGAAAAGAAATTGAAACCCTATAGAATCTCTCAGCAGCACCTGAAGTATAAATATGTCTTGCCCATATTCATACTAAAGATCCTACTAAAGAATCTTTTGCTTCGATAGCCATAAGGAAACCTAATGCTCTGATACCAACTTGTCACACCCTTAATTTTAGAGCACGTGAAACACATAATTTACGATCATATATTTTCCATAACATGTATAATACACTCCTTTACAGATAGGTATTCCCATGTATACACAATATACAGACTAAGTCTATAAACATCAAAGTACAGCAGAAGCAAAAATTCTGCCTGTGGCGTTTAGAGCATATTCTAAAATACAAAATCAAAATAATTTAAACACTGTGAGCCTTGGAAGCAACATAGGCTCACCTAGAGAGTATGAAACTTAATTGATCACATAGTTGTAGGACTAAACTCTGTATCCTTATCTGAAAAAATATAAGTATCGTGTAGTGAGTTTGATAATTCAGTGAGCAGATAATATTTCCTATGACCTCTTAGGTCAACATATGAATATACTCATATTTTAAAATTTGTCACATAAAAAATATAGTTCGGAAGTACATTCATATGGGACTTGCATTTTAAATATTCTGAAAATAAAGGATATTAAGATATCCAAAACCATATATTGTACTGAATGATCATAAAACAAATATTGTTATGTATAAAAATATTTCTCGTAAACCATTAGGATGATCCCATATCAGAATCACTATATTAGAGTTCGAGCCCTTCCGTACTTTGGTGGTGTAGAATTTGCCTAAACTCAGCATCTCAGTTAAGATTTACCCTACCACTATTTAAGAGGACACGCGAAGAAACTCTAATATAGACAATTTTTCAAGCACACAGTAAGGGAGGACAAATCACATATCATATAGTTGGCATTTCGTCTAGATAGAAGAGGCATCCCGATCTCTTTCACATATCATATCCTGTGTGTTAGCCGTTACACAAGGCAAGCATCACCCCTGCTAGCTGAAGTATCAAGGTGCACTAGGGTTAACATCACCTGCTGTTAGCAAACAATGTTTCCAATAGGATTCTTCCATAAAAATCATATTTGCACATATGCTATATCGTTCAAAATAGAGGTTTAAGTATAATACAGAATTTTCAGTCTCAATATAATTCTTCTATCAGAAATTTTTCAATCATGGTTATCACATGTATATGCCATTTTCTAAGGCAATCTTATAACTTTACATATTAATGCCATGTACACAATATATTTCCTTTGCCATATGATGAGAAATACATTGAAAATCACATATTCAATTAATTCAAAATCTATTTTTCAAAACCATACTCTTTTTGAACTATATTCCAAATTGTAAACAATTCATATAATTTAATTCATTTCAGAGACATATAAAAGTATAAATAACTTGTAAACATAATCAATTATATATTAAAAGTTCAAGAAGAGCATAGGGTAAGTCATAGAAAGAATTATCTACTCACAGGGTAAGGCTCCAGGTTGAACAGCTCTAAAATATATATTTTCTAATTCAAATTTGATCAAATAGACTTCATAAATGAGTCTAGAGGGGCCAAAAATCTAGGAAATGACTATAGAATTGCAAAATTTGGGTTCCAAGAGTTTGTTCAATATTGGTTAACTAATTGATACTATTTATGGTTGAAAATACTATTCATGCTGGCCAAATTTACTGTTCACGACGTACAAAAAATTGTCAGATTGCTGAAAAATTTTATATCCTAAGGTTTATCTATCTCCTGAATCCATCTACGATGTTAAATTTTTAATTTGAGGTCTTTATGTAGGAGTTTCAGACCTTACCTTTTTTTTAAGATTTTCTACTTCCGATCTACAACGATTCTGTGGCCAATTAAAAAAATTATTCGGTCAAAATCGTAATACTCTTGATTTTGAATTCAATGATACCTTCAGTTTTGTGATTGGAGGCCCGTAGAAACTTTAGATCTAGAAAGAAAAAATGAGGAGAGCGAAAATACTATTCATCACTATTCATTTAGTTTATGAAGATTTGACAGATTTCTTGCATCTTCCCCCTTTTTCTTTCCTTTTTCTATTTAATTATTGAATAGTTAAAATTTATGATTTTTTTTATATACATACTAATATTATTTTTCATCTAAAATATCCCAAAATTTTTTAAAAATTTATATTCATACAAAACTTCAGTTAAATTCTTAAATCATGGTTTTTCTTAATAAAAATTTTAATAAAAAAAATCATAATATAAAATAACTTCATGCATGTTAAAAGAAAGAAATTTATAAAAAATAAAGTAAAAATTTATTTAAAGCCAAATATAATTATTTTAAGAAAAAAAATCATTTTAATGAAAAGCACATTTACTTTTAGCAAAACATAATCATTTAAAATAAAAATATATTTGTTTATAGTAAAACATTATTATTTAAAAATTACGGGATATTATAATTAAAGCCAGAAAAGAGGATTTTCAAGAGAGAAGGGAGAAAAATAAAATGAAAAATGAAGCATTTTGAATATATTTTTTAAAGTGAGTGAGTGTCGATGTGACATTATTAGCTAGTATTTAACGTACTATATATATATATTTAACGGGTTACATCAGTAAACAGTTAGTGTGAAGATAATAGGAAAACTAAGTTGTTAGACATTTGGTAAATTCGATGACTAAATTGTGCAATGATTTAAATTCAAAAACTAAATTGTAGGGACCTAATAAATTTAATGATTGAATCATGTGTTTACTCTTTTTTAAGTTGAGTCAGCGTTGATATGACATGATTAATTTGTATTTAATGTACCACATAAGCACTTAACGAGCTATGTCAACAATTAATGGCCTACGTCAACAAACAGTTAGTATAGAAATAACGAAATGACTAAATTATTTGATGTTTGATATATTTGGAGATTAAATTATGCAATGACTTAAATTCAGATATTAAATGATAGAGACCTAGTAAATTTAGGGACTAAATTGTATATTTACTCTCTTTTTTAAAAAACCAAATTTAAATGGTTTCATAAAAAGATAATGTTATTGTATAACAGCATAAAGAGATAGAAAGATCATACCAAAGTTCTCACAAATTAGCACCAAAATGTCTTGCATAAATTTGAACACAAAACTTAATGTTCAATAAAATTATTTATTAAGAAAGTTATCTTGATTTTTATAACATTGCATCTCAACATGTTGTTGCATAGTAATATTATCATTCTATGAAACTATCCAAACTTAAAAAAAAAAAAAACAACTGTGTCTAAAACTATCCAAATTTGACCAAAAAAAAAAAAACTACACTCAAAACACTATCTAAATCTGACCTGAAAAAATAGCGTCTTAAATTTGAAAAAAAAAACTACACCAAAAAAAGTTGCATCCGAAACGTCACCATTTTAGATAAAGCACACTTTGTTGTGCTTTCTGCACAACAGAGAATCTATTCCCCACAACTGCTGCATCTTTTCACTTCAATTATACTTGTATCTAAATATAATAGTTCAAAGGTATTAAGTTAAAGCAGAGCATTTTTATCAATTAGTTTAAGTCAAAATCAGTGAATAGGATAGATATATATTGTTATAAATAAAGATTTTAAGAATCAACATAACGTTTTTGAAGAATAGGCTAGAGCTCCTTTGTAAAAATTGTCATAAAATTGATATCCCTAAAACAAATATATATATGCATATGCAGTAAAAGTGAAACAATCAAAATTTATAGTTTAGAAGCCTAACACTATTGGGAACTTCAACTACAAGAAGTCAATTACAGATAAATTAAATATCAAAAAACATGCAAGATAAGACACATTTTTATGTAGAAAAAATGTACTGTAGTTATAACAAACACCTTACAAATAAGAGAATACCATATTGTGTAATAAGAAGCAAGCAAAAACTGATTAATTGCAAAATATAGGCATAGAAAAAAAAGGGTTAGGGCTCAAAATAAAAAAAATTTTATACTGAAAGAAAGAAAGAAATATATGGAAAGTTTGTCAATCTTATAAGGAAAAAAATTGTCTTTTAAACTTCAGAGGACATATTGTTATTTTTTAAATAAAGAGAGAGTCAAGTATAATTTAATCAAATTTCAAAAATAGTTAATATAATTTTCTCTTTATTATTAAATAGTCACATTGTAATAACCGTAAAATTTAACGAAAATTCCAATTAAAGGAAATTTAGAATAAAAGAGAGAATTTTAACAATAGAGATAAGAACCGTAGAAAATATGTATATTTATTACATGGATTAAAGAATTACAAAAGAAATATGAGAATTTTTATAAGGAGGGGAGAATGTAATAACCCAAACCTTTGAAGGTTAAGTACAAATCATTTGAAACAAGGAAGTTGAGAACAATGTAAAATTTTAGAGCGTTTCTGACATTTCTTCTGACCTTTCTTCCCTCATATAAGCATAACTCTCTCATATGAAATCTAAATTAAGTAATTCCAATTTCTTTTGAAAGATAAGACATATATCTACAACTTTGATGTTGGGAACTTTTGCTAATTCCGTGAATATTTTAGTGATAAGAGGCAAAAACCGCAGCGTAGTGTGGTCTGGACTTTTTCTCACTATTTTGTTCATAACTCCTTCATATGAACTCCAAATTAGGTTATTCAAGTGGTTAATGAAAGATAAGAGAAATGGCTACAACTTTCATGTTGGGCGTTTTGGCAAATTCGGCCAATCACATGGTGCACTGTAGCCCTAAAACACGGCTGTGCTCTAGGACACGGCCAGGACGTGCTTCGGGCTGTTTCTGCATATTTCTGCAGCCTTCTCCCTCATTTCCTGCATTCCTCCATATCTGAACCCTAGCTTTCTCTCTCTAAATTTTCTCCACCTTCTCTCTAAGATATCTCATCATCCGAACGTCTGATTTGAGCAAGCAAGGTACCGTTGGACTCGTGGGAAGGAGAGCTACAAACCCCACCGATCAGTTTCGCCAGAAAACCGCCGGATTGTCGGCGAAAAATCGCATGAATAGTAACCTCTAAGGTAAATTCCGTCCAATCGCATTTTAGGCTTCGTTTTTACCGAAATTCTTTCCATAGATAGTCTTAGAATTAGTTTCTATGCTAGAATATAGGGTTTTTAGGTTTCGACGTGAATAGTGTTTCCGGCGAGTGAATAGCATTTTTCGGCATGAATAGTGACATTTAGAGTTTTCCAATTCTCATGTTATGTCTATGTTTTCTAGGTTGTTGAACCATCACGAGGTGAAATTCTCGTTGTTGGACTCCTAGTAAGGTGAGTGAGTTTTTCATACTATAGCGCATTTTTTTTACGTATTCAGTTTATAACTCTTTCATATGATTTTAACTAGTTGGAATGTAAGCTAAATTGTTTTACCGCTTTGAAAACCAATATGTTCCAACCATGTTAGAAATTATAAATTTCAATCCTAGTTGAACCCTAGGTATGCAGGGCAAGCATCTAGACTAATAATTCTCCATTTGAGCTAGATTTATAGAAATGCGAACTTAGTCATAGAAATGAACTAAGTTAGCCATGAAATAATTTGATGCATGCGAACATTTATGCGACGTCTACGGACGATATGTTTAAAGGGAAAGTTTATGATGATAAAGGTCTCCATGGGAATACATGGATGAAACATATTTTAGAACGGAATTTTATGCATGAAAAGAGCTAGATGGAGAATTATAACTTTATTGTAATGTTATTGAAATATTTTACTTTAAACTCTTTGAATAGCATATTTCAAATGTTTTCTATTGGAGGGACCCTTTTAGATCACTGTTAGCTAGCCGCAGGGAGTGCTAGCCTTGGTGTACCATGGTCATGCGAAGGCTTTCATCCTAGGATATTGTGACGAGCATATGACTGCCTGAGATATAGGAATTTTGGGTGGATTTATGTCTACGCCTACAGTGATTGCCATACCCTTGCTATGTGCTTGGGGGATTTAGGGTGGACTTATGTCTATGCCTACAGTGATTACCATACCCTTGCTGTGTGCTTGGGGGATTTAGGGTGGACTTATGTCTACGCCTACAGTGATTACCCTACCCTTGCTGTGTGCTTGGAGGAGATGATAGATCTGTTAGGAAAGACCTCCAATAAACTAGTGCATTGTTCTTAAAGATTAAATATTTCTAAAATATCTCATTCATCATTGTTATTGCATAAATAACTTCATTTATTACTTACCATGCATAATTGATTTGATTTACGGTTACTGATTTAATCATGTTTTATCTTTTGAACATACATTTGAATTGTTTAGCTTTTCTTTCAATAAATTATGGTTAAATGCTTAATGTTTCAATTATTAAACTCATTGCGAAACAATCGTGCTTGGTTTGCCCTGTTTCAGTTATAGTATGATTTACCCATTCATTGAGATGTGATCTCACCCCTCTTCTGTTTCCTCCCCACAGATAGTCAAAGAGACTTTGATCCAGCTACAGCTTCATAGGAGGCTGAAGATAGTGTTGGTGAGCCCCAGTTTGAGCAAGGCTCTTTTGTACTGTTTGTTTAGTTTAGTTTATGTCTAGTGTATCTCCATGAACTTACAGGCAGGATCCTCGCTTCTTGCGTATTTTAATGTGTTGTTTGGAAAACGGTTTTATGTTTTACAACGATGTTGGTATTATGAGGCCTTGAGCCAATTTGAATCACATGAATATTATGAGGCCATGGGCCAAGTTGAATCACGGATGTTGGATTCATGAGATATATATATATATATATAGATACAATATTTTCTGATATTGGATGTGGCATATGTGGCCAGTTATATTTATTATGTACTCTGGATTGTGTGCTGGATGTTTGTGCACGCTATGTGTTAGGCTTGCGGCTAGGGAGAAACCCTTATGCCGTGCCGGTCATGTGTTCCATCATTTGGGGCCGTGACACACATACTCTAAGAAATGCTTATAGCTAAAGGTTTAATCTTTAACTTGTATTTTATTCTTGGCTGGGGACTTCAATTATCTTTGTGAATAAGGTACATTTTGAGGTGAAAAAAACCTTCCATCAAATCTTAATTAAAATGATTAACATATACAAATTTCTCAATTACAAAGTAGAGATTAGGACGTATATTTTTAAAATCACTAAAATATGATAATTTTCAAGTAAAGTTAGGCTATCCCTAACTATAATTACCAAAAATAAAAATAGATATTCTTATCTATACTCATCTATTATTTTGCACGGTTTTAGAACCTTAAATTAGTATCTCCAATATATAAGTCATCTTAACTTAAGAAAATAAAAAATAGCAGATAATTATTACTTATTTGATGATTCTTAGCTTTTCTAGTATCTGATTATTTTCAAAAAATAAAATAAGTTAAGAAAATCTTGCTATCCTTTAATTGTCAGTGCATATAAAATCATTAACTAGTATGATTAAATAAAACTTTTATTAGGGTTTGAACCCTGGCAAATGCAATGCTATGAATGCAGAAACGTGGGTTATTCTCACTAGCCTTGAAATGACTCAAGAGGAAGGCTAATTCTAGTATGACTGGTTAATAACTTTTTTATAGTGTAGGACTTCATATCCAAGTTTCTCCCGTGAATTGGGTTATAACATTTCTTAACACATACCGGGAAGAGAACAAGTGTGCTGACTAATCAATCAATTATAATCTCTATTTTGATTTTGGCGTCTGTTATCTGATTGAATTTTTTAATCACTTTAAAGTCTTACTCCTTAGTGATATAGTTGGTACTTCTAACACAAAGTAATTTTTAGTTATTTTTTTCATTATTGTATTAAAAAAAACCTTTATTAACGAATTAAAATACCCCATTGGTATTTCGCTTGCTGCAGCAGCACAAAAGCAACCAATTTCTTACAAAAAACGAAATTAGTCAAAAGTTGAAACCTTAACAATAAATATCCACTGTGTTTTTTTTTAAACTTAGAAATATGTTGCTATTTTCTAATTATTATTTTTCTAAGCACTTTCTTTCTAAGAGCAAGATTTCTCTTACTCTACCTTCGTCTCCAATTTCGTTCTTTTTTCATAATTAGATGGTAACCAATACTTGGAACCACCAACAGCCAAACATATAGACACGAAATAAGCAGTACTTCCGAACAAAAAGCAAGGATACTTTATAAAAGGTGATTTTCTACGTAAACAGTTTCCAAGACGCATATATAAAGGACCAACAAATTAGAGCTTATAAACTGCAAATTTAATTTTTGCAGATGAAATGGTTAAAATGTACCTTTCATACTTTAATTGGATTTAACTACATAAAAATTATTAACAACATCATCATTCTTATATTTAGAATATTTCTTTAAATATATTCACAAAATTAGGCCTGATATAAAATTAACAAAAGTTAAAATTAAAAAATAAATGAGAAATAACATTAAATCATTCTCATCTATGTTATTAATAACAATATATTTCATAATATAATAATTATTACAATATATTTCATAATCTAATAATTATTACAATATCTCTTTTAACTTATGAATCAATTACAAATAGCACAAAAAAGGACAAAAATGTTCTTCTTTATTCTTCATTACTAACAATATTGACCAATTTGCTTTCTAGACCTCTTATTTTTCAACATCATTTTAGTCCTTTAATTAAAAATAGTTTTCCTAAAATTATTTTAAAAGAATTTTCATTTATATCTTCAAACCATAATTCAAATGAAAAAAAAAAAGAAATAAAAATAATTACTTCTAAATTCTAAATCTTAAACTCAAAAGTCTAAAGTCCTAAAACCTTAGATTTTAAATTCTAAATTATAAATCATAAACCTCCAAACACCAAATTTTAAAAAGTCAAAACCCCAAACACCAAACACTGAACTTTAAATCTTAAATCCCTAAATCAAAAACCCAAACCTCAAACACTACAATTATAAACCCCCAAATCCAAAACACCAAATTTCAAACTCCAAAATCCTAAACTCTAAATATTAAACCCCAACTCTCAAACTTTAAACTCCAAACTCTAAATCTCAACCTCTAAACTCCAAAATCTTAAACCTCCAAACTCCAAAAGTTAAACCCCTAAACCAAAAAACATCAAACCCCAAACCCCTAAACTTCAATCTCTAAACCTCAACTACTAAAACTCTAAACCATCAAAACTCAAACACTAAAACCTTAAAACCATAAATTCTAAACCTTAATCCCTAAATCACAAAACTCCAAACCATGAACCCTAAACTCTAAACATTAAAACTCTAAACTTTAAAATCATAAATCCAAAACCTTAAATGTAAAAATCATAAAACCCCAAACTCTGAAATCTTAAATCTAAAACCGTCAAACTCCAAACCTTAAGACTAAAACTTAAATTGAAAACCCCAAACCATAACCCCTAAACTTCCAATCCTAAAACCTCAAACACCAAAACAATGAACTCTAAATCTCAAACCTCAAAATTCAAAACTCTAAATCCAAAACACCAAAGCACTAAACCCCAAATCTTAAATTTCAAAACCCCAAACCTTAGACCCCAAGTCTTAAATCTCAAAACCTTAAACTCTATACATGTTAGGGTTTAAGATTTTATTCTTTAGGCTTAAGTATTTAAGATTTAGGGATGAGGGCTTTGGAATTTGGAGTTTTGGGGTTTGAAGTTTTTTTGGTTAGGGTTTAGAGTTTAGGGCTTTCAATTTTGAGGTTATGTTTTTTGTTTGAGATTTGGAGTTTTGGGGTATTGATATTTGGGATTTAGGATTTAGAGTTTGGAGGTACAGGGTCTGGGATTTTTGAGTTTTGATTTTGGAGTTTGCGGTTTACAATTTAGAGTTTGGAGTTTAGGTTTTGGGTTGGGGGTTTGGAGTTTAGGTTTTGGGTTGGTGTTAGGAGTTTTGGGGTTTGGTTGTTTGGGGTTTTAAGTGTTAGGGATGTTACACGTTCTAGCTGATACAGTATGAAGATGTTATCAATAGCATAAAAGGTTAGTAAAGGAGTTGTAAGTAGTGAACAATTAGTGGAAGCATGTATCCAGTTATTTAATTTCAAGTTTAACAACCCATAAGTTATTACAAAAAGGGTGCCAAGGATATTTGACAGTGGTGAGAGATGTTGATATAAATTATACTAATGTAGATCAGGTTCTAGTGGTTAGAGAATTTCCTGATGTGTTTCTAGGAGAATTTCCTTAATTACTCCCGAAACGAGAAATAGAATTTGATATTGATTTACTTTTTGGAACCTAACTAGTATCTATATTCCTATGTAGAATGATATCGAATGAACTTAAGGAACTAAAAAAAAGAATGTTACAAGACTTGTTAAACAAAGGGATTTATACGTCTTAGTACTCTCCTTGGAATGCTCTAGTCCTATTTGTGAAACAAAAAGACGAATCACTATGGTTATGTATAGATTACAGATAATTAAATAAATTGATAGTGAATAATAAATACCCATTACCTTGTATAGATGATTTATTTGACCAATTATAGTGTGCTCAATTTTTTCAAAAAAAAAAATTGATTTGAGATTTATGTATCATTAATTGAGGATAAGGAAAGATGATATTTTGAAAATTGCTTTCAGGATTCGGTATGGGCATTATGAGTTTTTAGTGATGTCATTTAATTTGAAAAATACCCCAATTGCATTCATGAATTTGATGAATAGAGTACTTAAGCTATTTTTGGATCAACTTGTTATTGTATTTATTGATGATATACTATTATATTCCAAGTTGAAATGATTATAAACAAAATTTGCAAATAGTTTTACAAACTTAAAGGGAACATCAATTATAAGCTAAGCATTAAAAATGTGAATTATGGCTAACTTGTGTTACTTTCTTAGGGCATATGGTTAACAAGGATAGTATTTAAGTAGACTCTAAAAAAAGAGTAGACGCGGTACAACATTGACCACTCCTAACCACAATTACAGAGATCTGTAGTTTTCTTAGTTTAGCAGGTTATTATTGTAGATTCGTTAAAGATTTTTCAAAAATTGATGCTCCTTTGACAAGATTGACAAAGAAGGAAATAAAGTTTTACTGGTTAGATGAATGTGAGAAAAGTTTTCAGAAACTTAAAGAATGTTTGACTACGGCACCAGTATTGTCTATTCCCTTAAGTATCAGAGGTTACACAGTATATTGTGATGCATCGAGAATTGGATTAGGGTGTATGTTGACGCAACATGGTTGAGTCATTAAATATGCATCTAGATAACTTAAACCACATGAGCAAAATTATCCAATTCATGATTTGGAAATGGTAGCAGTGGTTTTTGTTTTCAAAATTTGGAGGCATTATTTGTATGGTGAGACATGTGAAATCTATATAGATAATAAAAGTTTCAAATAAATTTTCCAACAAAAAGATCTTAACTTGAGACAAAAACAATGGATTTAATTACTTAAATATTATGACTATACAATATTATATCATTAAAATAAGGCCAATGTAGTGGCTGATGCATTAAGTAGGAAGTCAATTAGTAGTTTGACTCATATCACAATGGTAAGGAGGTCGTTGATTAAAGAAATATATAATTTGGAAAGTCATAGGGTAGTATTAGAAGTAAAGGAGCTTGGAATACTATTGACCCATATACAATTTCAATCATCTTTAGTTGAGCAGGTGAAAGAAGCACAGGAAGAGGATGCTTATTTATACAAAAAAATTGAAGATATGAAGAATGGCAGTGATGTTGAATTTACTGTAGACTCTGAAGGAATTCTGAGATTAGGCAAGAAGTTGTATGTACCTAATAAAGAAGAAATCAAGAAAGAGATTTTAAAGGAAGCTTATAGATCCTTATATACCATTCATTCTAAGGTAACTAAAATGTATAAAGATCTAAAAGAAATTTATTGGTGGGACAGTATGAAGAAAGATATAGTTGATTATGTCTCTTGATGCTTAACTTGCCAGCAGGTAAAAGCAGAACATCAAAAGTCTGTGGGGTTACATCAACAAATAGAAATAACTGAATAGAAATAGGAGAGAATAACTATGGATTTTGTTATAGGGCTACCGCAGACACCAAAAATGGTTTGACTTAATATGGGTGATCATTGATAGGTTGATTAAATTAACACATTTTCTACCAGTGAAAATGACATATAACGTAGCTCAATATTCAAATATGTATTTAAATGAGATAGTAAGACTTTATGGGGTTCCGATATCAATTATTTTTTATCGAGGACCATCGTTCACAGCTTTTTTTTGGAGTCTTCCAAGAAACTTTGGCACAAAACTAAATCTCAGTACTGCTTTCAATCCTTAAACAGATGGACAGTCTGAGCGAACCAACTAAATTTTGGAAGACATGATTCAGGCATGTTTGCTTGATTTTCAAGGAAGCTGGGAAAGATTCTTGCCCTTAGTTGAATTTTCTTATAATAATAGCTACCAAGTCAATATACAAATGGCATCATTTGAGGTTTTACATGAAATATCGTAGGTTTCCTAATAAATGAGTGAGTTGGGTAAAGTTAAGCTTTTGGAGTCTAATTTGGAATAACATACAATAGATAGAATATGACTAACCTAGATTGATGATGCTAGTTGTAACATCCATAATTTCGTTTCTTTTATTGATAAAAGTACAAAAATATTTAATTAAGGAAATAAAATTTATTAGAAAATATTTTAGATATCTTAGGAAATATAATCCTTAGATATTCTTCACCTTATGTATATGCATAGAAGATGTTTCTAACATTAAGAGAACAAATAAAGAGGGAAAACCTAATAGGAAAAAAATTAAAAATAACATACTAAAGAGATGCAAAATTCTTGGATAAGGAAGGTAAATTTTTAGAAACAAGTAAAGGTCTTAAAATTTCAAGAACATTGGATTAGGGTAATTTTTCCTAATTCAAGAACTAGAGTTACTAAGTTTAAAATCTTTACCCATACATTGGGCTTTTACCTATGGACACTTCATATAGAGTTTTTCCACTTCACATAAGTTTTTAGCAAGTCCATTGGATAACTTAAGCAAGAAATAAAACATAGACTTGGACTAGGATATAGTAATTGGACCAATAGCCCAAAAATTATGAAAATTTGACCAAGCCCTCCAAGAAAGGTAGAATTTTATCCAAAGCAAATAAAATGGGTAGGAATAATCCCATAATGGGTAGGAATAAGCCCAAATCCAAGAGGAAAAACAAAATAAAATAAATTAGGTGATGATATATTAATGTAATAATAATAAAGATTAGGTTACATGGCATTAAGACAAAAAATTAGCAAGTGGTGTGATTCTACATTTATCATTTTGGTAAGTGGCATGATAATATAAGGCTTTAGGACTAAAACATCTATATACTACACTCATAATTTTAGCAAGTGGTATGATAATACATGGCATTAGGACAAAACAAGGGCTAGAAATTTGCCACCTAAAAAGGCAAACCTATCATACTTGTTTAAGACAAAAGAAAATGGAAATGAATCCTTAAATCAAAGGGACCTTGTCCCTTATCTTAAGAACATATCATCATAATTTTCAAAATATAAATCTCCTTTTCCTATGCATATCTTGACTAAGGAAGAGGAAGACAAGAACATAAGTTGTTTGTTTTCCAAAAATTCAACAAAGCGTATCCTAATTGTGATAAGGTAGACCCATGATCATGAAAGTTGTATTATTTGGTGGTCTATTTAAGAAAAACCCATCCCTACAACATTTTAATTTCGTCCAAGTGAGGAAGAGAGAGAAATAGAAGCAAGGTAGAGTGAGGAAAGGAGAGAAAGAGAGGAGAAGAAAGGAATGAAGAAGAAGGAGAAGTTTAGAAGGCTAAGTACTCAAGGTAAGTTACCTTAATCTTCACTTGAATCCATTTTTCTTCTTCATCCTTGAGGTTCAAAAATTCACCCTCCTTCTCTTATCTAAGCTGCTAGAAAAGTTAAGGGAAGGGAGGAATCTTGCAACTTCTTTCAAGAGGAAACAAGAAAACGAATTCACTAAGTAAGCTAGGGAGATTCTTAGGTAAGTTTAACAAAATTTCTTTTTAAAGAAAACTTTTGAAACTTATAATATTTATATGAGATTTTGATCTTAGAACTCTGATGATTGGTCATGGATGTTGCTATATCATGTTACATATTGATCTTGCATGTGATATATGTTTGAATACTTAAGTTGGTGTAGATAGTTCTGCATGGGTATGGCTATGGGTGGCAGAATTTTAAGTTTCGGTGTTTTAATTTCTAGGGACAATCTATAAGGAATTAAAATAAAAGGTTGACATATGAATTATAGATATATGTGTCATGGATTTTTAGCCACTTGAATCATTCAATTTAGAGTTCATATGAGGTAGATATGTTCCGATTAGTAAACAAAGGTCAGAAAATGGTTAATCAGGGAAGAATATGTTAGGATTGCTTCGGTGTTTTAATTTCTGGGAAAATTCTATAAGGAATTAAAATAAATAGTTAACATAGGAATTATATATTTATGTGTCACGGATGTTTAGCCACTGGAATCAATTAATTTGGAATTCATATGTGGGAGATATAGTCAGATTAGTAAGTAAAGGTTAGAACCTACCCGAGAAGAAATATTATTAAATTTAATGGAGTAATAACACCAAGATTTATTACTATTTTGTTGATTTGATTAACATAATAGTTTTAGATAATTGTCTTAACTTTCCATAGACACCAAGATCACCTTAATCGAAGTTACAATGAGGGAGTTATGCTCTGATTAGTGAGCAAAGGTCACAGAACACGGCTAGGCCGTGTTCTGGGTGCTTCAAGCACGGGTTAGCCGTGTTCGGGGCTGTTTTTGAGTACATTTGAAGTATTTTTAAAGCATGGTCATGTCTTGGAATATGGCCAAATCGTGTTGGAACCTGGTGAAGCCTATTTTCAACTTTTTTCTACCTTAGATGAACCTCTTTAACTATAGGGTAATAGTAGAAATCAAATTGGAGAAAAATGTTCTATAAATTTGTAAGAACATGTGTTAGAAATTATATAAATAAGATGAAATTGACTAAAGGTCAAGCATAAAGAAAATGAAGAGATGAAATTAATATTTAAAAAAGAAGACGAATCTTATAAATGAAAATAATAAATGACTAGTATATGCCATAGCCATTGCCATTGTATAAACTTCTTACCATCTTAAGTGTGAAATTCTGACATGGAAATATTTTATAAAGTGATACTTGAAATGGTTATGTTCATGGCATGATTACCAATGATTTATGGTAATAGTTATATTTTGATGAACATACTTGTTATTGAAAGCATATTTTTGGCTATCATTGTGAAAAGAAAAGAAATGAGCACGGTCACATGGAAATCCGTGTGGTACACCAGTAGGGGACGCCCTACCAACGGTTTTGATCATGTTAATGAGAAAAGAAAGAGAAAGTGGGCCATGTTGGACGGAGCAAGAAAAGCCCGTACCGGAGAGTAGAAAATACTTACCCTGACCGGGGTAGCTTGATATGAGAATAAATTGATAGTCATTATATGATATTCTGAAAATAGTTAATCATGTCATACATATCATTACTGTACGATTCTTATGTGCATAGATATAATGCATTCATGTAACCAAAGATATTTTCTGTAGTTTATACAGCTGAACATGACATGATGAGTTATATTGATGATGATTTATTGTTGAACTTACTGGAATTTAATTCTCACTATATTTTCATATCATGTTCAGAAAATTAGTTATTCAGATTTTCTATAGCTCTGGCTTTTAGTGCATGTTGGATCAAGTTATTCTATGATGGGCGGATCCTAAATAAAATGTTTGTGGGCGAGTTGGCACAGATCCCGGTGAAGGTGCAACCACTCGCACCCGAATCTCTAGAATTGGTCAACCAGAATAAATAAGATGTAGATATTTATGTGTTTGAAATGTTGTACGTACATTTTGATTAATGATGTGTATGTGAACTTTATATTGTATAATGATAAATAGAAGAAAAAAAAGTTGTTACATAATTGGTATCAGAGCAGGTCGATCCTAGATGGCCAGTGGGTGGATGGTTATCTAAATCGATCTTATAGTGTCTTGAGTATGTTGTGGTTGTGCTGTGTAGGGGATCAGTGATTCGTATAGGTAAAAAATTACTATTGTTTCCTATCTATTTGCCGAGGTGGTGTTATGACTGCTATTAAATATTTTTGAACTAACTAGTGGGCTTGATTACCTCAATAGCAGCATAACTTTGTTTTTTCCATAGTAGGAAATGGCACCACCAAGGAGGAATCCAGCAACCAATGCAGAGGAAACCCTGCACAACCTGGCCACAGCAATTCGAGACCAAGTCATGACCACTAATAAAATTCTACAATACCTCCAGAATGCTAATAACTCGAATAGTGTGAATAGTGCTAACAATCGGATGGCTAGAAATGATAACGGCATATCCGAGTTCTTGAGGGCTAGGCCACCTTGTTTCCAAGGTGGCTTTGACCCGATTGTAGCTGAAAGATGGATAAGGGAGTTAGAGAAATCTTTGAAGTGATGGGCTGTACTGAGGAGCAGCAAGTAATCTTTGCTGCATATATGCTAAAAGATGAAGCAGAATACTGGTGGCGTGGAGCTAGAGAACTGTTAGCTCACCAGGGAAGGTAGATCACTTGGCAGGTGTTCAAAGACACCTTTTTGGAAAAGTACTTTCCAAGTACTGTGCGGGCGGTGAAAGTGATCGAATTTCTCTAACTCCAGTAGGGTAGCATGACTATAGACCAATACATCGCGAGGTTCGAGGAATTGTCTAAGTTCTCCTCTTATCTGCGATTTAACCCTGATGAAGCATGGAAGGCTGTTAAGTTCGAAGCGGGACTGAACCCGAACATAAAGAATGCTGTTGTAACTATGGAGATTAGGGAGTTTGTGCTTCTGATCAATAAATGCAGACTCTTGGAGAAAATTTTAAAGGCAGTGGAGGACGAAAATTAAAGGCGAAACCTATGGAAAAGGAAGAAAAATTTTCCCAACCCTAACAAGAACGTGAGAAGAAGTAGATATGGAGCTGGTAAGAAGCCATTGACTGCGAGTCCCAGACCTTTCCAACAAGACCTCGCCCTAGTCAAGTGCGCTAAGTGCGGACGCATGCATGGTAATCGGCCATGCTATATGGGACAAGATGTCTGCTTCAACTGCAGACAGAAAGGTCATTTTGCGAGAAGCTGCCCACAGAATGTGGGGAAGCAACCAGAACAGAGGCCTCAAGTGAAAGGAAGGGTTTTCACCCTGAGCGGCCAAGAGGCAGCTCAATCTTGTGAAATGATTCAAGGTACATGCTATATCTATGGATTTGCTCTTAAGGTTTTATTTGACTCTGGTGCTAGTCATTCATTTATATCTGAAGAATGTATTAGGAAGTTTCAGTTTCCTATTTCTGAAACTCCCTATAAGCTATCCATAGTAACCCCTACAGGGGAAAGGGTATTAACTTCCTCTGTATGTAAGGACTGTCAAGTCACTACCCAGGAGAAAACCTTTTTTGTAGACCTCGTCTGTTTACCTTTAAGAGGTATTGAGGTCATTCTAGGGTTAGACTGGATGTCTAGAAATCAAGTCTTGCTGAATTGTTGTAACAAGACCGTTGAATTTCTACCTCTTACTCCAAAAGAGGAGGTCCAGTTATTGATGCTTAATGTCAATCAAGTTAATATGGAATTGAAGAATGGAGTACTTGGATATATTCTCTTGTATTTATCAAACCTAGAAGTCGAATTGAAGTTTGATGAAATCCCAATAGTCAATAAGTTTCCTGAAGTATTTCCATCAGATATTCTAGGTTTACCTCCTAAGAGAGAGATATAGTTCTCTATTGATCTCCTACCTGAGACAGGGCCTATCTCTATTGCACCATATCGAATGGCCTCGAAGGAACTACAGGAACTCAAGAAACAGTTGGAGGAGCTATTAGACAAGCAATTCATTAGACCGAGTGTTTCACCTTGGGGAGCTCCTGTATTTTTTGTTAAGAAGAAAGACGGGAGCTTGAGACTATGCATAGATTACAGACAGCTGAATAAGGTGACTATAAAAAACAAGTACTCTCTCCCTAGGATAGATGACTTATTGGATCAATTGAAGGGAGCCTCCATCTTTTCTAAAATTGACTTAAGGTCAGGATATCATCATATTAGGATTAAGGAGGAGGACGTACCAAAAACTGCCTTCAGGACTAGGTATGGGCACTATGAGTTTCTCGTAATGCCCTTCGGGTTGACAAATGCACCTGCAATTTTCATGGATTACATGAATCACATTTTTTGACCCTACCTAGATTAATTTGTTGTAGTGTTCATTGATGACATCTTGATATATTCTAAGAGTGAGAAAGAACATGAACAACATCTCCGAATCGTGCTGCAAGTGCTGAAAGAAAAAAAGTTATATGCCAAATTGGAGAAGTGTGAATTTTGGCTGTCAGAGGTGAAGTTTCTCAGACATGTCATCTCTAATAGGGGGTACCCGTAGATCCTAGCAAGACGGAAGCAGTGATTAAGTGGGAGAGACCAAAGATGGTTACGGAAATAAGAAGTTTCCTGGGTTTGGCAGGATACTACAGGAGGTTTATACAAAATTTATCTCGTATAGCCTTGCCATTGACTAAATTGACCAGGAAGGGAAGTCCTTTCAAATGGACTGATCAATGTGAAGCTAGTTTTCAGGAGCTGAAGACAAAACTGACCACTCCTCCTGTTTTAATTATTTCAGACCCCATAGGATATTTTGAAGTATATAGTGACGCTTCAAAGAAAGGGCTAGGATGTGTGCTGATGCAAGATAAGAGAGTAGTTGCTTACGCCTCTAGGCAACTGAGACCCCACGAAGGAACCTATCCAACCCATGATCTAGAATTAGCGACAGTAGTGTTTGCCTTAAAGATTTGGCAACACTATTTGTACATGGCAACCTTTGAAGTATATTGTGAACATAAGAATCTTAAATACCTCTTTGATCAGAAGGAGTTAAATATGAGGCAACGAAGATGGGTAGAATTCCTCAATGACTACAAGTTTGAGATAAAGTATCATCCTAGAAAGGCGAATGTTGTAGCAGATGCCTTGAGTCGAAAATCTCTGGACATGGGTCAGATGATGGTGTATGAGCTGCAGATGCTAGAGGAGTTTCAAAATTTGAAGTTAGCCACTACTCTTACTCCAAAGAATCTAGTCATTAATGGTTTAAGTATAGGGTGTGACCTTAGAGCCCAGATCAAAGAGGCTCAAGCTCATGACCAATACTTACAGGATCATAAATACCAAGGTAATTTTTCTGTCATGGAAGATGGAGCAATCATGTATCAGGGAAGGATTTGTGTCCCTCAAGAACGAGAGTTGAGGACTAAGATCCTGTAGGAAGTGCATCAGAGTAAATACACAGTCCATCCTAGATGCACTAAAATATACCATGATTTAAAAAGGATGTATTGGTGGCAAGAGATGAAAAAGGATATTGCCGAGTTTGTGGTGAAATGTCTCATTTGTCAAAAAGTGAAGGTGGAGCATCAAAAGCCAGCAGGATTTCTACAACCTCTTGAGATCCCTAAATGGAAATGAGACAGTATCTTAATGGACTTTGTTGTGGGATTACCTAAGATTTCAGTGGGACATGACTCTATCTGGGTAATAATTGATAGATTAACCAAATCTGCTCACTTTCTGCCCATAAAAATTAACTTTTCACTGGATAAATTGGCCCAACTGTACGTCTAGAAAATAGTTAGATTGCATGGGATTCTCTTAAATATTGTTTCTGATAGAGATCCGAGGTTCACGTCGAGGTTTTGGAAGGCGTTGCAGGAAGCTTTTGGTACTCAGTTGCGGTTCAGTACTACCTACCATCCTCAGAATGATGGGTAAATAGAACGAACCATTCAAACTCTAGAAGACATGTTAAGGGCCTGTGTGATAGAGCAAGGTAAAGGATGGGATAAGTACCTACCTTTAGTAGAGTTTGCTTATAATAATAGTTATCACTCTAGTATTAAGATGGCCCCCTACGAAGCTTTATACGGCAGAAAGTGCCGATCTCCACTATGTTGGGTCCTAATCTAGTTCAACAAACTACTGAACAAATCAGGATGATACGAAACAAAATACTTACAGCTCAGAGTCGGCAAAAGAGTTACTACGATAAAAGAGATAGACCTCTAGAGTTTGAGGAAGGAGACCATGTATTTCTGAAACTTTCCCCGACTACTGGAGTTGGTAGGTCTCTCAAAACAAGAAAGCTAAGTCTACAATTTTTGGGACCCTACCAAATTCTGAAGAAAATAGGGACATCAGCATATCTAGTTGCTCTCCCAACTAATTTGTCCAACCTACATAATGTTTTCCACGTATCACAGCTGCGGAAGTATCTTCCAGATTCATCACATGTAATACAGGATGAACAATTTCAAATAAAGGAAAACATGACATACCAACTAGTACCTGCATCCATATTGGACACTGACATGAAGCAACTGAGAAATAAAACCATTCCCCTTGTTAAGGTGTTCTGGGAAGGTTTGACTTCGAAAGAAGCAACTTGGGAGCTGGAAGAAGTCATGAGGAAAAAATATCAGCAATTGTTCTTATTAGATAATTTCTGAAATTTTGAGGACAAAATTTCTTTTAGGGGGAGAGAAATGTAACATCCCTAATTTCATTTCTTTTATTGATAAAAGTACAACAATATTTAATTAAGAAAATAAAATTTATTAGACAATATTTTAGATATCTAAGGAAATATAATCCTTAGATATTATTCACCTTATGTATATGCATAGAAGATGTTTCTAACATTAAGAGAACAAATAAAGAGGGAAAACATAATAGGAAAAAAAATTAGAAATAACATACTAAAGAGATGCAAAATTCTTAGATAAGGAAGGTAAATTTTTAGAAATAAGTAAAGGTCTTAAAATTTCAAGAACATTGGATTAGGGTAATTTTTCCTAATTCAAGAACTAGAGTTACTAAGTTTAAAATCTTTACCCATACATTGGGATTTTACCTATGGACACTTCATATAGAGTTTTTCCACTTTACATAAGTTTCTAGCGAGCCCATTGGATAACTTAAGCAAGAAATAAAACATAGACTTGGACTAGGATATAGTAATTGGACCAATAACCCAAAAATTATGAAAATGTGACCAAGCCCTCTAAGAAAGGTAGAATTTTATCCAAAGCAAATAAAATGGGTAGGAATAAGCCCACAATGGGTAGGAATAAGCCCAAATCCAAGAGGAAAAATAAAATAAAATAAATTAGGTGATGATATAATAATGTAATAATAATAAAGATTAGGTTACATGGCATTAAGACAAAAATTTAGTAAGTGGTGTGATTCTACATTCATCATTTTGGCAAGTGGCATGATAATACAAGGCTTTAGGACAAAAACATCTATGTCCTACACTCATAATTTTAGCAAGTGGTATGATAATACATGGCATTAGGACAAAATATTCTTATCCCACACAAATAATATCAACCAAATAATGGAGATTCAAGGGCTAGAAACTTGCCACCTAAAAAGGCAAACCTATACTTGTTTAAGACAAAAGAAAATGGAAATGAATCCTTAAATCAAAGGGACCTTGTCCCTTATCTTAAGAACATATCATCATAATTTTTAAAATACAAATCTCCTTTTCCTATGCATATCTTGACTAAGGAAGAGGAAGACAAGAACATAAGTTGTTTGTTTTCCAAAAATTCAACAAAATGTATCCTATTTGTGATAAGGTAGACCCATGATCATGAAAGTTGTATTATTTGGTGGTCTATTTAAGCAAAACCCACCCCTGCAAGATTTTAATTTCATCCAAGTGAGGAAGAGAGAGAAATAGAAGCAAGGTAGAGTGAGGAAAGGAGAGAAAGAGAGGAGAAGAAAGGAAGGAAGAAGAAGGAGAAGTTTAGAAGGCTAAGTACTCAAGGTAAGTTGCCTTAATCTTCACTTGAATCCATTTTTCTTTTTCATCCTTGAGGTTCAAAAATTCACCCTCCTTCTCTTACCTAAGCTATTAGAAAAGTTAAGGGAAGGGAGGAATCTTGCTACTTCTTTCAAGAGGAAACAAGAAAACCAATTCACTAAGTAAGCTAGGGAGAGATTCTTCGGTAAGTTTAACAATATTTATTTTTGAAGAAAACTTTTGAAACTTATAATATTTATCTGAGATTTTGATCTTAAAACTCTGATGATTGGTCATGGATGTTGCTATATCATGTTAGATATTGATCTTGCATGTGATATAAGTTTGAGTACATTTGAAGTATTTTTAAAGCATGGCCGTGTCCTGGAACATGGCCAGACCGTGTTGGAAGCTGGTGAAGGCTATTTTCAACTTTTTTCTATCCTAGATGAACCTCTTTAACTATAGGGTAATAGTAGAAATCAAATTGGAGAAAAATGCTCTATAAATTCATAAGAACATGTGTTAGAAATGATATAAATAAGATGAAATTGATTAAAGGCCAAGCATAAAGAAAATGAAGAGATGAAATTAATATTTAAAAAAGAAGACGAATCTTATAAATGAAAATAATAAATGACTAGTATATGCCATAGCCATTGCCATTGTATGAACTCCTTACCATCTTAAGTGTGAAATTCTGACATGGAAATATTTTATAAAGTGATATTTGAAATGGTTATGTTCATGGCATGATTACCAATGATTTATGGTAATAGTTATATTTTGATGAACATACTTGTTATTGAAAGCATATTTTTGGCTATCATTGTGAAAAGAAAAGAAATGAGCACAGTCACATGACAATCCGTGTGGTGCACCAGTAGGGGACACCCTACTAACGGTTACGATCATGTTAATGAGAAAAGAAAGAGAAAGTGGGCCATGTCAGACGGAGTGAGAAAAGCCCGTACCGGAGAGTAGAAAATACTCACTCTGACCAGGGTAGCTTGATATGAGAATAAATTGATAGTCATTATATGATATTCTGAAAATAGTTAATCCTATCATACATATCATTACTGTACGATTCTTATGTGTATAGATATAATGCATTCATGTGACCAAAGATATTTTCTGTAGTTTATACGGCTGAACATGACGTGATGAGCTATATTGATGATGATTTATTGTTGAACTTACTGGGATTTAATTCTCACTTTATTTCTATATCATGTTCAGAAAATTAGTTATGCAGATTTTCTATAGCTCTGGCTTTTAGTGCACGTTGGATTGAGTTATTCTATGATGGGCGGATCCTAAATAAAATGTTTGTGGGCGAGTTGGCACAAATCCCGGTGAAGGTGCAACCACCCGCACCTGAATCTCTGGAATTGGTCAACTAGAATAAATAAGATGTAGATATTTATGTGTTTGAAATGTTGTACGTACGTTTTGATTAATGATGTGTATGTGAACTTTATATTGTATAATGATAAATAGAAGAAAAAAAAGTTGTTACACTAGTTTGGAGAGCCTACTTCAAGCATATGTCTTCGAGTTTGGTAAGAGATCTCTTAGCAAAATTCACCTATAATAAAGTGATATTGGATGACTTAAAGTCTTATGTAAAAGATGTTACTAACTTTCTGGTAAATTATTCAGTGGGGTTAGACTTATTGTAAGATGTTGATTAAGTGAAATTGTTTAGGAAAAGAATACAAGCAACTCAATATAGGCCAAAAGTCTATAAGGATCATAAATATTAGAGTATTAGAAATTATCAGGTGGTGATCAAATATTTTTAAAGAACTCACCTATGAAAGAGGTAATGAGATTTGGAAAAAAAAATAGTTCAGTTTTAGTATATAGGCACTTTTGAAATCTTGAACAAAGTGGACATAGTAGTATATCGCCTAATCTTACCATCAGGATTAAGTGATGTTGATAAATGTTAAAGAAGTACCTATCAGATTCTTCTCATGTTATCTAATTCCAAGAAATTCAATTGGATAAGAAATTGACTTAATTATGAAGAAAAATCAATGATTATTGTTGATTTACAAGTGAAGAACTTATGGCTGAAAAAAATCTCTATGGTTAAGGTTATATGGAAAAATCACTAAAGTGAAGAGACTTCTTAGAAAATAAAGATGATATACAAAAGAGATATCCTCAATAGTTTGAGTAGTGAAGTTAATAACTATAATTTATATCTTGGCTTCATTCCCTACTTGTGACAAGATGGTTTAAAATTTAAGGACCGAATTTCTTAAAGGGGCAAGAATGTAATATCCTGTAATTTTTAAATAATAATATTTTACTATAAACAAGCAATTTTTTAAATGATTATGCATGTTTTGCTGAAAGCAAATATACTTTTAATTAAAATGATTTTTGTTTTTCTTAAAATAAATATATTTGCCTTTAATAAATTTTGTTTTATTTTTAGAAATATTCTTTCTTTTATTATCCATAAAGATATTTTATTTTGTGATTTTTTTTATTAAAATTTTTATCAAGAAAAGTCATGATTTGAGAGTGCAACTAAAATTTTGTAATAATATAAACTTTTGGAAACTTTTGGGATGTTTTAGGATGAAAAACAATATTTATATGTATTTAATCAAAGAATAAATTATCAAATATTCAATTATTAAATAAATAAAAAAAGGAAAAGCAGAAGCATAGCAAAAACATGCAAGAAGCTCAGCCAAAAATCCTCCATATTTTCATTTACTTTTCTTTCTCTAAACCCTACATTCTTTCTAGGATTTCTCCCAATTTAGACAACCAATTGAGATATCGAAGGTACCGTTGGACTCGTAGCTACCAGAGCTTCACAACCCATCAATTAATTTCGCTAGAAGTTCGTCAGAAGTTCATCGAAAAGTCGTGAACAGTAACACATAGGTCATGTTTCTAAAATACTGAATTTTTGATAGTTTTTCGAGCTTCCAAGTTAAGGGTTATGTTAAGGATATAGAATATTAGTTGTATGATAAATTTTACAGTCAAACAACATGATTTGGAGCTCTAATTTTGCAAATTTTTTTTAGTGAACAGTAACTATGAACAATATTTTTATCTGCGTGAACAGTGCTCGAACAGTATATGAATAGTACCCCCATAAGTTTACCAACATTGACCAAACTCCCAGAATCATTTCTTAAGTTTTTGGACCCTCTGGACTCGATTTTGAAGTTTGTTTGGTCAAATTTGAATTGAAAAAAATATATTTTAGGATTGTCCAACTTAGAGTCTTATCTTGTGAGTAGATAATTCTTTCTATGACTTACCCTATACTCTTCTTGAACTTTAAATGTATAATTAGTTTTATTTACAAGTTATTTATACTTTTATATGTCTCTGAAATAGATTAAATTATTTGATTTGTTTACTATTTGGCATATAGTTCAAGAAGACTATGGTTTTGAAAATAAATTTTTGAACTCATTGAATATGTGATTCTAAATGCATTTCTTATCATATGGTAAAGGAAATATATTGTGAACGTGGCATTAATATGTAAAGCTATAAAATTGCCTTGGAAAAAGGCACGTATATGTTATTTTCCTAATTGACATGTTTTTGATAGGGGAATTGTACTGAGACTGAAAATTCTGAATTTATACTGAAATTTCTATTTTGAACGATATGACATATGTGTAAATAATGATTTTTATAGAGGAATCTTATCAGAAACACTCTTTGCTAACAACAGGTAATGTTAGCCTTGGTACACCTTAACACCTCAGCTAGTAAGGGTGGTGCTAGCCTCGTGTGACAGCCAACACATATGATATGATATGTGAAGGAGAGCGAGATGCATCATATATGATTGAGATGCCGACTATATGATATGTGATTTGCTCTCCCTTACTGTGTGCTTGAAAAATGTCTATATTAGAGTCCCTTCGTGTGTCCTCTTGAATGGTGGTAGGACAAACTTTAGTTAGGATGCTGAATTTAGGTAAATCCTACACCACCAAAGTACGAAAGGGCTTGAACTCTGATATGGTGGTTCTGATATGGGATCCTCCTAATGTTTTCATGTGAAGTATTTTGATGCATAACAACATTTGTTTAATGATCATATAGTACAATATATGGTTTTGGATATTTGAATATCCTTTGATTTGAGAATATTTGAAATACGGGTCCCATATAGATGTACTTCCAAACTGTAATTTTTTACATGATAAATTTAAAAATTTGAGTACATCCATATGTTAACCTAAGAGGTCATAGGAGTTATTATTTACTTACTGAGTTGTCAAACTCATTACACGATATTTTCACATTTTTTAAATAAGAATACAGAGTTTGGTCATTTCCCTTCAGATAGGTGATCAGCGAGGCGACATATTCTCTGGTGAACCTATTTTGTTTTTAGAGTTCGTAGATTTTGATTTATATTGTACTTGTACTCTAGAGTATGCTCTAAACACCACAGGCAGGATCCTTACTTTTGTTGTTACTATGATATTTATAAATTTGGTCTGTATATTGTGTATACATGAGAATACCTATATGTAAAGTGTAACAACCTTTTTTTTTCCTTTATCATTATACAATATTGAGTTCACATACATGTCATTAATCAAAACATACGTATAACATATCAAACAGATAGATATTTACATCTTGTTTATTTTGGTTGACCAATTCCGGAGATACAGGTGCGGGTGGTTGCACCTTCACCGGGATCTGAGCCAACTCGACCACAAATATCTTATTTGATTCTGAAATCTTCCCAACATAAAGTAACTCGATCCAATGTGAACTAAAAGCCAGAGCCTTAGAAACAAAAGCTGCATAAATAATTTTCTGAACATGATATGGAAATATAGTGAGAATTAAATCCCAGTAAGTTCAACAATAAATTATCATCAGTAAAACTCATCACGTCATGTTCAGCTGTATAAACTACAGAAAATATCTTTGGTCACATGAATGCATTATATCTATGCACATAAGAATCATACTGTAATGATATGTATGACAGGATTAACCATTTTCAAAATATCATATGATGGCCATCAACTTATTCTCATTTCAAGCTACCCCGGTCAGGGTGAGTATCCTCTACTCTCCGGTACGGGCTTTTCTCGCTCCGTCCGACATGGCCCACTTTCTCTTTCTTTTCTCATTATCATGATCATAACCGTTGGTAGGGCGTCCCCTACTGGTGCACCACACGGATTGCCATGTGACCTTGCTTATTTCTTTTCTTTTCACAATGATAGCCAAAAATATGCTTTCAATAACAAGTATGTTCATCAAAATATAACTATTACCATAAATCATTGGTAATCATGCTATGAACATAACCATTTCAAATATCACTTTATAAAATATTTCCATGTCAAAATTTCATACTTAAGATGGTAAGAAGTTCATACAATGGAAATGACTATGGCTATACAAGTCATTTATTAAGATTCAACTTCTTTTTTAAATACTAATTTTATTTCTTTATTTTCTTAATGCAAGTTTTCATCCTATCTAACCTTCTCTTACTAATCAGAGCATAACTCCCACAATTTAACTCTGATGTAGGTGATCTTGGTGTCCATTTCAAGATAAAACAATTATCTAAAACTATTATGTTGAACATTGTAACGAAAAATTAAGAAAGAAAGGTGATATTACTCCCTCAAAGTACAGGATAGTTCCTCTCGGATAGGTTCTGACCTTTACTAACTAATTAGACCATATCTCCCAAATTGGAACTCCAAATTGAGTGATTCCAGTTGGTAAAAATCCATGAGCCATATATCTATAATTGTTATGTTGGCGCGCTATTTTAATTCCCTACAGAAAATTCCCAGAAATTCAAAAACTAAAGCATTAATAACATACTCTTCCCTGAATAAACATTTTCTGACCTCTGTTTACTAATCGGATCATATCTACCTCATATGAACTCCAAATTGCATAATTCCAGTGGGTATATTTTCATGAGACATAGATATATAACTTTAATTTTAACCATTTATTTTAATTCCATACAGATAATTCCCAGATATTAAAATACAAAAGCTGTCCTAACATAATCTTCCCTGATGAACCATTTTCTGACCTTGGCTTACTAATCGGACCATATCTACCACATGTGGACTCCAAATTGAATGATTCCAGTGGCTAAAAATCCATGACACACATATCTTTAATTTTTATGTTAACCATTTATTTTAATTCCCTACCAATAATTCCCAGAAATTAAATTACCGAAGCTATCCTAACATATTCTTCCCTGATGATTCATTTTCTGACCTTTGACTACTAATCAGACCATATCTACCTCATATGGACTCCAAATGGAATGATTCCAGTGGGTGAAAATCCGTGACACATATATCTTTAATTCTTATGTTAACCATTTATTTTAATTCCTTATAGATTGTTCCCAGAAATTAAAATACCGAAACTTAAAATTCTGTCAACCATAGCCATATCCATCCAGAACTATCTACACCAACCTAAGTATTCAAACATACATCACATGCAAGATCAATATGTAACATGATATAGCAACATCCATGACCAATCATCAAAGTTCTAAGATCAAAATCTCATATAAATATTATGAGTTTCAAAGGTTTTCTTCAAAAAGAAATATTGTTAAACTTACCTGGAGCACTTAGTCTCCTAGACTTCTCCTTCCTCTTTCTTCCTTTCTTCCTCTCCTTTCCTCACACTACCTTGCTTCTATTTTTGCTCTCCCTCACTTGGACGAAATTCTAATGTTGTAAGGGTGGGTTTTCTTATATAGACCACCAAATAATTCACCTTTCATGATCATGGGTCTACCTTATCACAATTAGGATACACTTTGTTGAATTTTTGGAAAACAAACAACTTATGTTCTTGTCTTCCTCTTCCTTAGTCAAGATATGCATAGAAAAAGGAGATTTGTATTTTGAAAATTATGATGATATGTTCTTAAGATATGGGGCAAGATCCCTTTGATTTAGGGATTCATTTCCTTTTTCTTTTGTCTTAATCAAGTATGATAGATTTGCCTTTTTAAGTGGCAAATTTCTAGCCCTTGAATTTTCCTTACTTAACTAAAATTATTTGTGTAGGATAATGATGTTTTGTCATAATGTTATGTATTATTACCCACTTGCTAAAGTTATGAATGTAGGATATAGATGTTTTTGTCCTAAAGCCTTGTATTATTATGCCACTTGCCAAAATGATGAATGTAGAATCACACCACTTGTCAAATTTTTGTCTTAATGCCATGTCACTTAATCTTGATTACACTAATATTTCATCACTTTAATTTTATTTTTATTTTTATTTTTCCTCTTGGGTTTGGGCTCATTCTTGCCCATTTTCCTTACTTTGGTTAAAATTCTTCCTTTCATAATGGGCTTGGTCACATTTTCATGATTTTTGGGCTATCGGTCCAATTTCTATATCCTAGTCCAAGTCTATGTTTTATTTCTTCCTTGGCCTATCCTATTGGCTTGCTAAAAATTCATGTGAAGTAGAAAAACTCTATATGAAATGTCTATAGGTTAAAGCCCAATTACGGGTGGAGATACTAAACTCAGTAACTTTTGCTCTTAAATTAAGAAAGATTACCCTAATCCGATCTTCTTGAAATTTTAAGACCTTTACTTACTTCACAAAAATTTATCTTTCTTTACCTAAGAATTTCACCTTTCTTTAACATGTTTATTTCTAATATTTCCTCTTAGGTTTTCTTTCTTTACCTATTCCATTAATATTAGAACATTTCTATGCATATATGTAAGGTGAAGAATTTCTAAGGAAAATATCTAAAAATTACGGGATGTTACATAAAGGAGTGTATTATATATATTATGAAAAAAATATGTTTGTAAAGTATGTGTTTCACGTGCCCTTAAAAGTAGGGGTGTGACAATCTTAACCATTCATCTTGTGCAAAACCCTTCTTAATCCATTGTATGGTGTCAAAACAAGCTAGGCTTACAATATCGACTTAGCATAGTCTTGTGAATAGGATGGATTAGGTTAGTATATGCCCAACCCATTTGGAACAGAGGCATTTAATCCCATTTTAATTTTGGGTTGAGGTAGGTAAGGCTTAGTTGTTGTTGTGGTTGTTGTAGGTTATGTTGGTTTTCATTTTTCATTTTTATTCTTTTACAACCAGCATTATTTTTAAGGTTGATTGTTTATAAATAAAATAAAAAAGAAGTTGGTTTAGCTCAATCTAACTTATAGTTGTTAAAGAATTAGGCCAAGCCATTTTTTAGTGCCTTTTCTAACCCACAAAAAATAAAGCCCTTGAAGACTAGAGTGACCCGGTTTGATAGTAATAACTATATTTTAAATGCCAACATTTACAATGTTAATATCATGAAGTGAGAAAGACATTAGCGTACATATATTTAAAATTTACATATATAGAATCTACTAATTAAATGTTAAACTCTAATAATTGCTAAAAAATAATTGTGTATTAAACAAGGTAAAATATTTTATTAAGGGAGAATTGAGTATATTTAAATCTCAATTTTTTTAATATTTTAAATGACATGATATAAGATATTATAGTATAAGATACTATTTAAGAGTATTTAAGGTACACATATTTAGGTTATGTTTTGTAAAAATAACTTATAAGTTAACTTAAAATTTATAAGTTATTCAGCTATACGCTACTTGAAGTAACATATAGCTTATAAGTTTTTAGTTAGTTTAAATTATTCAAATAAACTCGTTTACTAAATACCTCTAATTTAGTCAAACAAGCTTATAAACTAGTCAAATACGCTATATACTAGTTTATTAGACTTGCCAAACACACTCTTAGTAAGACAAGTAGTTGTAACTAAAATTCCAAATAATATAAGATACTCACATTTGGTTGCATATATTAATTATTGTTAATTTAATTTTTAAATTTCCAAATATATTCTTTTAGACAAAAAAGTATTTATAATTTATAAAAAAAATTATGCCACATAGTTTGAGATATAAGATACCAAAACATTTTGAGTATTATCTTATGTCACAATTTTTTATGAGATGTGACATTAGAGTGGTATCTCAAATGTTATCAAATGTAATCATATTACAGTATAGCAAATATAAATATTTTAAATATCTCAAATACCATAGTATGTGAAATAGCAAAATAAAAATATCAATGTACCAAACTCATCCTAACAATAAAGTATTTTTTCACTGGCTCACCTTTTATTGTGGGTGAAGTGGCTGGTTTATAACTAATATAGGCCAACATAATTGGCGAAGAGGACAAATAAGGCACTTCTAGGTAGAAAGAAAGGAGTTTCCTTCATTGTGCAAAGAAATTTTGAGGCACTTTGAAAGGCCTAAAAACTGAAGTGCCGCTACGGCGCTACGCTACAAGCGTTAGTATAGGGACTAGTCGTACTTTTGGGGGACAGCGGTATGAACTAAGAACTTAACTAATAAATGCACAAAAAGAAAAGCATTTTATTTAGATCTGTTAGTTTGCGTTTGGACAAGTTAACCAGAATAAATGCAGAATCATATTTCACAAGTCGCAAGGTAGATTTCCACTAAAGCCCACAATAACTTTGGAAGATGCTGTTTGGTAATTGGCACTACCTTCTTTCTTCTTCTTTTTTTATGCTTAGAATACTATTACTTAATTTTAATATATATTGATTAACAAGGAAGCAGTCTAACAAGGTTAAAAGGAATAACACCCCATAGAGATTCCTCCTATATTCTTATCAAACCATAAAGCATAAAAGCTATCTAAATTTTTTTTTAATGCTTAGAATAATATTACTTAATTAATATATATTGATTAACAAGGAAGCAGTCTAACAAGGTTAACAGGAATAACACCCCATAGAGATTCCTCCTATATTTTTACTATTAAAAATGATGATTTAGAGACAAAAATTAAATTTTGTCTTTAACAGAGACGAAAATAGAGACGAATGTAAAGATTTAGAGACGTAATATAAATTTTGAAATTTAAAGATAAAAATTTGCCGTCTTTAAATATCTGTCTCTAATTTCATTTAGAGACATAATTAGAGATAGAAAATTTTATGTCTCCAAAAATATGTCTCTACTTGCGTAAATAGTGTTGAAATTTTTTTTTTGAGACGGATTTAGAGACATAAAATTTTTACTTTTTTTATTTTTCGTCTCTAATTCTGTCTCTAGTTATAAAAATAGTATATTTAGATACAAAATTAGAGAAGGAAAATTAGATTTTAAAAAATCCGTCTCTACTTTTCAAAATAATAAAATGTAAAAATTGTGTATATAAATTTTTCATATCTAATTTTTGAAATAATATTTAAATTATTTTTCAAGATAGAATGTAGAGATAAAATTTTTCAGCTCTAAAATTTTTGTCTCTAATTTTGTCTTTACTTTTTTGGTGAATTTAATGTCACTAATTCCATTTATATTTTTCGAAACAATTTTGAAATCATTCATAGTGATGGAAAATTTTTGTTTTTAGATTTTTTATCTGTAATTCTGTCATTATTCTTTGAAATGTAAATAAAATTATCGTTAGAGAAAGAATTTCAGTCCCGCTTAATTTGTAGAAATAAGTTTATGGAATGAAAATCAAGATTCCCTTACATTAATTTATTGTGTTTGGTTGATATAATTGACTATAAATTTTATTCCCTTGATATATAGATTCTCTTCTATATATATAGAAGATGCTTTTATCTTGAAAAACTTATAAAAAAGAAAAAAGTGAAATGAAATAAAAAAAGAAGTTAAAAGAGATAAATGATGAATAGATATAATTTTTTAATATATTTTATTTTACAAATTTTTCATATTTACTTTCATTTTATATTTTTCAGAATTAATGAATAGATATATTTTATTAATATTATGAGAAATGATTTAATAATTTAAAAATAAATAAATATTTATGAAGAATAAAGTCATGTCTTCTCAATAAATATATGTACGCTTAATTTTGGATATAATATAATTTTGGTCACAATAGTTATATAGTATATAGTATGTTTGTGTGTGTGTGTGTGTGTGTGTGTGTGTGTGTATAAGTAAGTGTGTGTTTGTGTATAGGTGTTTATTATTCAAAAATAAAAAATATGAGGTTAAAAGGGGTAAATGAAATTTTCTATGAAATATAAGTGTGTTTTAAATCATATTTTTTATATTTTATGTCATAGAATACTGTTAAGAAATTATAGAAATATTATTTTATCTATAATTACCATAGGAGAAGATATTTTTTGTAATATTTCATAATTTTTAAATAATAATGTTTTGCTATAAACAAATATATTTTTAATTAAAGTGATTTTTGTTTTGCATAAGATAATTATATCTGCCTCTAATAATTTTTTTTATTTTTAAAAATATTGTTTCTTTTCTTATGCATAAATATATTTATTTTGTAATTTTTTTTATTAAAATTTTTATCAAGAAAAGTCATGATTTAAGAGTACAACTAAAGTTTTACACTAATATAATTTTATAAAAAAATTTGGGATAATTTAGGATGAAAAATAGTATTTATATGTATATAATCAAAAAATAATAATAATAAATTTTAAACATTTATTTGTTAAATAATAATAATATTTAAAAAAAGAAAAAGAAAATGGGAGAGATGAAGCGTGAACTGCGAAATTCCGTAACTGATAAATAGTATTTCTCTCTCTTCATTTTCTCTTTCTAAATCTGGAGTACTTTTGAGTATCCGATTTCAAAACTAAGGATACCACTAGATTCAGGACGAAGAGTACTACAATATTGGCCAAATGATTTTTCAAATTAGACGTAGAATCGTGGTAGATTGGAAGTTAAAATTTTTAGAAAAAGATAAATTTTGAAACTCTTATTTAGAATTCTCAAATTGAAAATCTGACACCGTAGATGGATTTAAGAGATAAATAAGCCTCAGGATATGAAATTTTTTAGCAATTTGACAACTTTTTGTCCATCATGAACAGTAAATTCAGTCTATATGAATAGTGATTTCTGGCAGTGAATAATATTTTCTCAATCGTGAATAGTACCCCAACAATTAACTTGTATTAATCAAGTTTTTAGGGGTCAAATTTCACAATTCTAAAATTATTTTTTAAATTTTTGGACCATCTGGACACTTTTTTGATGTCTAATTGATCAAATTCAAATTAAAAAATTGTATTTGGGGCTATCCAAATTGGTGCCCTCACCTGTGAGTAGATAATTCTTTCTATGATTTACTACATGCTCTTCTTGAACTTAAAATATATAATTGGTTTTGTTTACATTGACAATTATAACTTGGTATGTATAATGTGTATACATAAAAGAACCTGTATGTATCTATTTTTTTGACAACGAATAGTGTTATGTATGTTATGAAAAATATCTAATTGCGAAAAAAAATGTTTATTTCACATGCTCATAAATTGGGGGCGTTACATTTTTACCCAAAAAAAAGCTCACACTAGAATTTCCTTCAATCTAATTTTTATATAGAAAATAAATTTAAAAATATAATAATTTTTAAAAAAATTTGGATTCTTTTCTTTTTAAATTTATTGTAATATATTTTTAAATTTTAATATTTTGAACAAATTATTTAAAAAATTATATTGTCTTTAAAAATTAAAAAGAAAAAAAAACTTAAAAAATATAAAAATTTGTTGAAAATATGAAATTTTCTTTTAAATATTTTAAAAATTATATTTCTAAATTTTTAAAATATTTATTTGATAAGCCAAAAGGTTGTGTTTTGAAGTAAGGTTCGTATCCTTGCAAAGAAATCAGTATGTGAATCAAAAAAAAATCTTCAACCAAATATATCAGATAACAATCTATTTTTAAATTTATATTTAAAAGTATAATGAATTTAAGATTTTAAAATAATGGAAGTTAAACTTATTTATTTAAAAAAAATTAAATAGAAATATTTTTTCACATTGAGATTGTTTACACAAAATTTATTCATATAATATCAAAATATAACTTAAAAAGTCAAAGCACTTAAAAAGTGAGGTATCTACTTTGGTTGATTTACATGAGGCCACACCTAAAATTGCTCTGTACAATAAGTCTTGCGCCTACCCAAGTGCTATGGAATAAAATAGATTGCACAATCAAACGACCCTCTTGACTTATTATCAGTATTGTATAACATTATGATCAACTTTGCTTATTTTCATAGCAAAGTAAAATAAATATTTTACAAAAAAAATTATAAAAATTCTAATACATAATCAAGTAGACCCCCTTAACCTTAGAGCTTACTTAGGTGAATAAATTTTAAATTTTTTTACTGAGTTTTTTTTTGGACTGATTTTTTTGACTAGGTGAATTAATGTTGCTTTTTTTTGGACAAAAGGCCGAAGCTCAATCACTAAACATATATAACGTCCAAATTGAAAAATATGAGACTTTTTTTTTGGACAAGAAGATATGAGACTAGTCCAAAAAAAAGGCACAGGAAACCCAATCACTAAAAAGCCCAATCACGGGAGAGTCCAGGCTCGCTTTAGGAATGGACTACAAACCCATCTAGCCCCTGTCTCATATCATTTCACACACTTTCACCTTTAAGAACTAGCCTTCGCCTCTTCCAGACTCTTCTTCGTGCCTTAACCATCGTCTCGTCCTCATCTTCACCGATGGCTGTGAAACTCATCGTAAAAAATTTGGCCTCTGGTGACCTCCCTGTCGTTTGTTACGGCTGCTCGTCAAAACAGAGATTCAATCACCGTGTGGCTTGTTTGGAAGCCAAATCATCCAACCCGCAATAGGTCCCTTTGGCTGGTCAAGTTTCTCTCTGTGACAGTGTGCCTAGTTTAACACTCGGGAGGAACAGGTACATTTTTCTCCTATTTTCCATTTCTGGTCGTTGCTCGTTGGTGAGATTTCAGGATTTAGTGCTTCTGAATCTTTACCCACGTCTTCGCCTCTCGGCCCTCATAGACCGTAGTTTAGAAATTTCTAAGGTAAGTTAAATTTTTTTCTTGGACTTGGTTGTTGGTTCTTACTCCTTATCCTACCCAGTGACTCATTTTAGTGTCTCAATTTCTCAGCCCTCATGAATCCTGCCATGTTAGACTAATTTTTTTTTACTTTTCTTTCCAGTGTCTTAATTTCTGGTTCCATTCCAATCACTGGTTTCAACCCCCTGAGTGAATCCTCCGACGTAGTTAGGTAAGTGAACGATTTTTACTTCAAGTCCAGTGGATAAGGAGATCTTTGGTTAGGATAGTTGTTATTTCTGAACAATTATCTTAGGATAAAGTTGTTTTTTTTGTATCTTATGTGGGAGTTTGTGTGAAATTTCTATGTAGTCTGGGTAGGCGACATTTCCTTGGTTGCTTAAAAGCTAAAGCTGTAAAGCTTGCTGAATGTAATTCTGATGGGAATAGTTCTAAAATGGGTTTTTGTTCGTGTGTGTTTTACTAAATACCGCAAGTGCACGATGTAGCTGTAGCTAGTCCGGCAAGTACGGGTCGTGTCCCACAGAGAACAATGCCAATTACCAGAATTTCACAAAAAGTGCTATCTAAATCGATATAATTTAATGGAAAAATGTTGCAGTTAAATAAGTGAAATTAACCAATTAAACTAAGCCTAGGGTTAGGGTTCACCATACTTGTAATACTCAACAACTGATATTTACCTCTAATTGCAATTGTCTAGATCATTGGGGATGGTTTATCCTGGATTAATTAGCAATCTCTTTCAAGCATTACCAATCGTACCTAGGTTAATCAAATTACCTACTTTCGTGGTTCTTAACTTAACCTAGGTCCATTAAGCCTCATGCCGACCATAGAATACAACTAATCGGTTTTCTCATTCCCATTAATTGATTCTATCGTAGAGTATCTTAAACTACTTTCGTGATTAAGATATCCCTAATTAACTATTGGGCTCCAGTTTTAATCTTCACCTTTCAGTTCATCGATTAAATACCTAAGACGTGATAGGCTGGTAATTAGGTATTCTATCAACTCATTCATGCATACATTAGTCAATCCTAATCAATCTAAAACCAATTAGAATTAGGGTTCCATAATTTAGGTCATAATCACAGTATCATTGTATCACAATTGGGTTTACCGAAACCCTAGATTGAATTTACTCACACATTATCAAAACAAGAATCAAAATCATATTCATTGAGTAATTCATAATAGTTCAGTACAATTGAGAGTGAATAAGTAGAAGTATAAGAAGAAAACTGAAGATAGAAAGATATAATCTGATGTGCAGATGAATTCAGATGAATTACAACCTTTAAAGTAGTAAAATCCTACTCTAGAACATTAAAATCCTCAAAGAACTATGTAAAAACCTAATCTAAATGTGTTTCCTAAGCCTAATAGGTGTTTCTACAATGTCTCCTACGGTCCTTCTTGCCTCAGCTGCGCATCCCCCAAGCTTCCTCTCTTTCTGGGGGCCAAAAACCCTAATCTTAACGTTCTGTCAGGACCCGAAGCACGGCCGTGTTCCAGGACACGGCCTGGCCATGCTTCAGGCTGGAATATGGGGAAATCTTGCATCTCTTGCTCAGAGCACGGCCAGGCCGTGTTGCAGACCACCAAGCACGGCCAGGCCGTGCTGCATGCTGCCGTGCTCCTTTCTTCATGATTTTTGATGTGTAGCCTCCTTGCTTCTTCCTTAGCATGTCCGAAGTCTTTTTGGCTCTTTCTATGATTGCTTTTCCTTGCTTCTCGGCTTCTTTTGCTCTCCTGCAACCATAAAACAAACTACAACAGTACCCAGAACAAAGTATGACCAAAAGCACAGAAATAATCACAAGTTACTATGAATTAGGGGACAAAATACGACCAATAATCACTCAAAATTCCCCTTTATCAACTCCCCCATGCTTAAACTTTTGCTTGTCCCCAAGCAAATAACATGTCATATCAGAAGGAAGTGGGTAAGATGCAATCAAAATTCCAAAAGATAGAAGGATGCAATACAGGTGACGTTTCACTCAATCAGTGTTCACACAATAGATATATGAATAAACAGTTATCAAATAGTCTCTATTCTTCTAAAACCAAACCAAACATTTTTCTATTCTATATCTACTTCTACTGTTACCATTGGTTGTATGCACCAGACTGATTTTTAGACACTCAAATAGGCCACCTCATCCATTAGATCTCCCTATGTTGCCTTACCCTTATTTCTATTTTTTCTTAACCCATTTCTTTTATTTCTCATCTTCTCTTTTCTTCTTCTCTTGTCTCTTTTCTCTTTTTGTTTTAGAAATATGTTGTGAGTGTATTTTGTGCTCCATCTTACTAGGGTAAAAGCATCTAGGTACTCATACTAAGGCCTTTTTGGTGCCTTGAAGAAGGTACTCAGAGTGAAAACTTTTTGGGTTTCACATATCCTCATTTTTCACCTCTCCCTACCTTCACACTCTTATAGTGTTAAAATCAGCCATAGCATACAGTTCACAGCACAATAGAGAGATATTTTTCAAAAAATTAAAGGTTTAATGCTAGAAGAGAGACTAGAATTATAACTACCTATTTCATATCCTATTGTGCATCACATGTTCATGAGCTAAAATCAACCTATATTATACCAGTCTATCTTAGAATTAGCAACTATGTGATGATGTAGCAAGTCAAAAGGAATCCAATATGTACAATATATACATGCAAATAGAAGTTAAATCAATAAATAAAGATGAAAACAAATACGAAAGTACACTTACTCCCCCATGCTTAAATCAGACAGTGTCCTCAATGTTGAAAATATCAGAAAAGACTGGCAAAAGGGAGGAGAGAACTTACGTATTCACTGGTCATCTGGTGGTAGTGGATGGGGATGTTGACCCAGGTGCCAGGTATACCAGGCCTACATCATACCCTGCATGCTTTAGATGGAGTCTTGCATTGCATGCAGGGTTGATCTTTGAGAATGTTGCTCTGCCTGCATGGCATGCAGGATAGCTCTCTGTGAAAGTTGCTTGGCTTCAATGCGTGTGAGCCTAGAAGAGAGGGAGGCTTGATCCTCTGGTGGAGCAGATGAGGGTCCTGCACGGTTAGTATAATAGGAGGGGGCTGGGGGTGGAAGAGCCAAAAGTGGCTCAAGGGGAAAGTCATCCCCTTCAGGGGGAATGTCCTCATCATCCCTATCCTCCTCTAAAAGGTAGATCCAATTGGCCTTATTTTTTACTGCTGTCCTAAAAGGGTTAGGGAGGCTGAATAATTTTTGGCCTCAGAGATACAACCAGTATTGAGTATTTTTCTTAACAACAAGTTTCATATGCAAACAGGATTCTAAGTCAATCCTGTTGCTACCCCCTACTGGTTGCATGCCCTGGAGATTGGCCTCAAATCCTAACCCTCTAGCAATGGCAGTAATCAGGTCTCCTATGACTACCTTCCCATTCATTGACCCACCTACCTTGGCCATCTGATGAGCCATGAAGGCTCCGATGTCCACTTTGGTACCGTTAACCATAACATATAAAAAATAAAGCTCTCTAAGATTTACAACTCCATCACTCTCAGCCCTACTAAAAATAGTATGGGCCATAAGACGTTGTAAATATCTGAAAGTAGGGTTGCAAATAAAAGATGCTTTGGAAGTTGATGCACTGTATTGCCCCTCAATTGCAATGGAGCTATAAAAAATGTTAGCAAGGAAATCTGAGGGTACTGATCTAGTTCCCTCTGGAGTTAGGCCAAACAGTGCATTAAATTCTGCTAAATTTAAGTTAAAGCTACGATAAAACAGTCTAAAGTTGACCTAGCCCTCATGGACATTGGACCCCTAAACAGTACGATATGTATAGAACTGAGAAACTCTAATGTAGGTCTAGGGTAGGCTGGGTATCGGTGGGTGAGGAAGGTGTTCCACCCAATCCGGTCAACAAGATATTGGACGTCAAGTAAAAGGCCTAAGCGCTCTAGAAATTCCTCATCTAGATACCGGGTACTCAGCATTCCCCGTCTAACTAGGATATCATATCGGGTCCGTTGACTATCGTCAACGAACACAATACCATACTTGTTAATCTGATGAGGAAGTTGGGGCGGTGGTTGATTACGTCCTCTACGTGTTTTGGAGGATTGGGTGGATGGTTGGCCGGTTCGGGCTCTTTTGGGAACCATTGATAATAAAATTGCAATGAATAACAGAGGGTACCAAAGTAGCAGAATCAGAAAAACCAACCAAATAAACAGAGAAGTAAACGAACCAGCAAGTCTATTGTGCTCAAAACAATTAAGGCCAACAGTGCAGTGTCAGGGCAATATGAGGCACAAAAGATATGTATAGCAGAACAGAACAATGTAGCCAACAATTCAATAATGCTCAGAACAAAAGAGAATTGAATAATGCAGATGAAGCTGTAAGTTCAATTCACTAGCCCAATTCAGTGCATGAACAAATGTAGCCAATAAGTTTCAATTAATCAGTCAAATTTAGGAATTTCAGAGCATTAACTAGTAATTTGAAACTAAAACTAGAAGGGAATAATCAATGGAAGCAAAACTAGAAAACTTGAACCATTGTAATCAGGAAATTAAAGCATGTGTCAAGGATTCTGAAATTGCTGGGAACTTAACCAAAAACTAAATTCAGTCAGTACAGAGGCAAAAACTAGTCCAAAATACAAGCAATAACTCAAGGCATTCTTAACCAATGTCAAAAGTTAGGGCCAACAGCATCAAATAAACCAGAAGTATTCCAAATCATAGCCAGAAACAAGAACTAATAGCAAATAAGAGATTACTTATGAAGAAAAGTAAAACAGAGGAAGAGATAGGGAGATATACCTGAAGAAGATGTTGTAACAAGGAGAGTTAAACGCAGTAATGGGATGGTAACCTAGGCAGCAATTCCAGATGATTAGAAAGGGAAAACTGAAGGAGGAGAGGGAATAGGTAGTGGGTGTCGATGGAATGGGGGAAGAAAAATGTAAAAATAGGGGGGGTTGGCATAGACAGAAGAATGGGAAAAATTTGGGGATTAGGGCATGGATGAGGAAGGAAGAAGGGAGAAGAAGGTGGAATAGGGGGTTGAAGGCTTGGTTGAGGGAGATTGTGAGTGGGTTTGGCCAAAGAAGATGAAGAGAGGAGAGGAGGTGAAGCATGGCTAGGGAAGGGGGGGAAACACGGCCAAAAGAGGGGGAGGATTTGGGTTTTAAAAGTAGCCAGCACCTGAAGCACGGCCAGCCCGTGCTTCGGGCGGGCTTGCTGCAGCTTTTTTTTTTGAATTACATGGGGCATGGCCATGTCCTGGGACACGGCCTACCCGTGCTCCTTGCGGGTGTGCACCAATTTCTCATTCTGGCCTTTGCTTGCAGCATGGCCGTGGTGGCGAATACGGGTAGCCCGTGTTGCTGGCTGGAATGTTTCAATTCTTCACATTTAACTTCTTCTTTTGACTCTCTTTAAGCACCTTTGCTTCTAACCCTTTTAAACCACGTTGGAAACATAATAATGGACTTGAAGATCAAAGGAAATTATTCAATAAACTTCAACCTAAGAAATTAGCTAATTAAAGATAAAAACTAAAACTTAAAGCAAGAATTCAAACAAAAGAAAACTTTAAAAGTCAAAATGTGGGTTGCCTCCCACAAAGCGCTTGTTTAAAGTTATTAGCTCAACTCCTTTGCTTATTAATGGATTGAAGGGGGCTCTAAGAGAGCTTGGGTGGCTCTCTTTTCAACCGATTGTCCCGTCACGAAGTGCTTAAGGCATTGCCCATTGACCTTGAAGGATCCGGTGGATTCACTCCACACCTCCACTGCTCCATAGGAAAAACTTGAGTCACTTGAAATGGTCCGGACCAACGAGAACAGAGCTTCCCGGGAAAGAGTCTCAGCCTTGAATTGAATAGCAAGACCCAATCTCCTACTTGAAATTGGCGCCTAAGGATGTGCTTATCATGCCATCTTTTTGTTCTTTCCTTGTATAACTTAGCATTGTCATAAGCATCAATCCTCAGCTCATCTAACTCATTCAGTTGTAAGCATCTCCTCTTTCCAAGAGCTGACAAGTCAAAATTGATTGCTTTGACTGCCCAATATGCCTTATGCTCAAGCTCTACTGGCAAATGACAGGGTTTCCCATATATCAACCGAAAAGATGTGGTCCCTATCGGTGTTTTATAGGCAGTCCTGTAAGCCTATAGTGCATCATCAAGTTTGAGAGACCAATCTTTTCTAGCCTTCGAAACGGTCTTCTCCAATATTACCTTGATTTCCCTATTTGATATTTCCACTTGTCCACTTGTCTGAGGATGGTAGGCCAGAGCCACTTTATGGGTGACTCCATATTTCTTCAAGAGATTTTGGAACTGTTGCTCGGTGAAGTGGGAACCTCCATCACTTATCACAGCTCGGGGCACTCCAAATCTTGGAAAAATTATCCTCTTGAAAAGCTTAGCAACCACTCTAGCATCATTGGTGGGGGATGCTATTGCCTCAACCCACTTAGAAACATAGTCCACAACAACTAGAATGTACTTGTTCCCGCATGAAGAAGGGAAGGGACCCATAAAGTCAATACCCCAAACGTCAAATATCTCTACTTCTAAATTACTGTTTAGGGGCATCTCATTCCTTCTGGATATGTTGCCAACTCTTTGACACCGGTCACATGCTTTTACAAAAGTGTGCACATCTTTGAAGAGCGTAGGCCAATAAAAACCAGCTTGAAGAATTTTAGCTGCAGTTTTAGAAGTATTGGTATGGCCTCCATAAGGTGAATTTTGGCAATGGAATATAACACTATATACTTCTTCCTCTGGAATACACCTTCAGAAGATGCCATCTGCACACCACTTGTATAAGCATGGATCATTCTAATAGTAAAACTTGATATCAGAGAAAAACTTCTTTCTCTGATAGAAGCTCAACCCTTCAGGTAGTATTTTGCATGCCAGATAGTTCACGAAGTCTGAATACCAAGGAGCATCAGCATAAGTAACCATCAGGAGTTGATCATCGGAAAAGGAATCGTTTATAGGCAAATCATCTTTGTCATCTCTCATCAGATCTTGCCTAAGTCTTGAAAGGTGGTCTGCAACCACATTCTCTGTTCCTTTCTTATCCTTGATTACAAGGTCAAACTCCTGTAGTAAGAGGATCCATCTAATCAATCTTGGTTTTGCATCCTTCTTACTTAATAGGTACTTGATGGCAGCATGATCTGTGAACACTATGACTTCAGATCCCAGTAGATATTGTCGAAATTTATCGATAGGGAATACTACTGCCAAGAGCTCCTTTTCAGTGCTGGAATAGTTGGCTTGAGATTCATCTAGGGTCTTACTAGCATAGTAAGTGACATAAGGCTTTTTGTCCCTCCTTTGCCCAAGTACAGCTCCCACAGCATAGTCACTTGCATCGCAAATGATTTCGAAAGGAAGGCTCCAATCAGGAGGTTGGATGATGGGTGCAGATATAAGTGCCTTCTTCAACCTACAAAAAGAACGCAAGCAGTCATTATCAAATATAAATGGGACATCTTTAACAAGTAAATTGGTTAAGGGTTTAGAGATTTTTGAGAAGTCTTGGATGAATCTTCTGTAGAAGCCCGCATGCCCAAGAAAACTCCTCACTTCTTTAACATTTGATGGTGGTGGCATAGTCTGAATTGCTTCTATATTTGTCTTATCCACCTCTATTCCCCTTTCAGATACCAAGTGTCCCAGAACCATTCCCTCTCTTACCATAAAATGGCATTTCTCCCAATTCAATACCAGATTGACTTCCTCACATCTCTTAAGTACCTGTGTCAAAATTTTTAAACAATCATCAAATGAGGTACCATATATAGAAAAGTCATCCATAAACACTTCCATTATTTCCTCAATAAAATCAGAGAAAATAGCCATCATACATCTCTGGAAAGTGGCTGGTGCGTTACACAATTCGAATGACATCCTTCAATATGCAAAGGTGCCATAGGGACATGTGAACGTGGTCTTTTCTTGGTTGTCTGGATGGATAGGGATCTGAAAGAATCTTGAGTATCCATCTAGATAACAGAAGTGCGAATGTTTAGCCAATCTTTCCAATAACTGATCAATAAAAGGCAAAGGGAAGTGATCCTTACGGGTGGCCTTATTCAATTTTCTATAGTCAATACACATGCGCCAACCCGTAACAGCTCTAGTAGGGATCAATTCATCATTATCATTTCTAACAACAATCATACCTCCCTTTTTTAGGAACCACATGGACATGACTTACCCATTCATTATCTGAGATAGGATAGATAATACCTGCATCAAGCAATTTAAGTATTTCCTTCTTGACTACCTCTTTCATGTTGGGGTTGAGTCTCCTCTGGTGTTCCCTGGAAGGTTTATGATCATTGTCAACTATAATACGATGCATACAAACAGATGGACTAATCCCTTTTATATCATCAATACTGTATCCAATCACTTTCTTAAATTTCCTAAGTATATCCAACAACTTACCAGTTTCCTCAGCATTCAGATAAGCATTTACTATGACTGGATATGTAGAGTTAGAGTCCAAAAATTCATACCTCAGATTGGATAGGAGAGGTTTCAATTCTACCTTAGGTGCCTTGGCTTCCTCAATGGTTGCTGATTTTTCATTGTCCGATTCCAGCTTTTTAGCTTTTACTTTTGAGGATAGCATGGGACGTTCATCAAGCATCTGGGCATATGCATCAGCTTCTACCTGTTCAGCACAAGAAACAAAACTTTCCACAAGGCAAAGTTCAAGTGAGTCAGTAGAACAAAAGCTTATTGCATTTTCAACAATATTTTGCTCAATAATATCGACCATGCAACAAGTATCACCTAAAGATGGGCACTTCATTGCCTCATGAAGATTGAACTCAATCTTTTCATCCCCTACATTCAAGGAAAGCTTTCCATCTTTAACGTTTATAATAGCACCTGCAGTGGCTAGGAAAGGCCTTCCCAGAATGATGGGGATTTGGCTATCTTCCTCCATCTCTAATACAACAAAATCAATGGGTATGAAAAACTTACCTACCTTTAGAGGAACATCCTCTAATATACCTACCGGGTGAGTGACGGATCGGTCTGCTAACTGGAGAGCAATAGTGGTTGGCTTCAGGTCACCCATCTGGAGCTTCTTACAAATGGACAATGGCATAAGACTTACACTTTCTCCAAGATCACATAAAGCTTTAGTGATCTGCACATCTCCTATAGAATAAGGTATAAAGAAGCTCCCAGGATCCTTGAGTTTGGGAGGCAGTTTGTTCTGAATCAAGGCACTACATTCTTCAGTTAATGCCACAATGGCATACTCCTCAATTTTTCTCTTATTAGAGAGGATCTCCTTCAGAAATTTGGCATATGAAGGCATTTGAGAAATAGCCTCCAAGAATGGAATATTGATGTGCAGCTTTTTCAGCACATCCAAAAACTTTCCATACTGTTTCTCTAACTTAGACTTAGCTAGTCTCTGAGGGGAGGTAACTGATGGCTTATATGGTTCAGGAGCCACATAATTAGGCTTATTTACTTCCTTCCTTCCACTAATTGGCTCTTCTTTTTCATTTACTAGCTCAGGCACATCCCTTTTCTCGTCTTCCTTTTCTTCCTCCTTTCTCACTGGTTCATCCAATTGCTTACCACTTCTCAAAGTGATAGCTTTACAGTGTTCTCTAGGATTCTCAAGCTGACCAGGGAACTTATCAAAATTTTTGGTTGATAAGCTCGCTTACTATGCTATTTGGGTCTTTAGCATCTTGTTATGCGTAGCAAGTGAATCAACTTTCGAAGCCAAGTCCTTAATCACCTTATTCATATTGTGATTCTGAGCTTTAAACTCCTTGTTCTGCTTGCTCTGTGTGGAGATGAAATTCTCCATTAGAGCCTCCAAATTTGATTTTGGTTGAGGAGGAGGAGGGTTGAATGGCCTTGAATTCTGAAATCCTGGAGGTTGCCTGAAGTTATTCTGGGGCTGTTGACCAACATTCGGCTTATATGAAAGGTTTGGATGGTTTCTCCAGCCTGGATTGTAAGTATTGCTGTATAGGTTATTCCTTTGATTGTTCACAAAATGCAACTGCTCACAATCTTGAACTGTAGAACTTCCAAGCTGACACTCGTTGGCTGCATGGCCAACACCTCTGCAAAGCTCACAGGATGCAGATGAAGAAGGGGAACTAACAACATTGATACTTAGCTTATCCAACTTCTGAAATAAAGCATCAACTTTAGAAGTTAGATAATTGAAAGCATCCACTTCATACATACCTACCGGCTTCCTAGGCTGTCTCTCACTAGACCAGGAGTAGTGGTTCTGGGCCATGTCTTCAATCAATTCATAGGCTTCATCAACCATCTTGTTCATCAGTGCTCCTCCAGCTACAGCATCCACAGACATCTGGGTGTTGTAAATTAGTCCATTGTAGAATGTATGGACTATTAACCATTTTTCCAGCCTATAATGTGGGCATACCCTGAGGAGCTCCTTGAATCTCTCCCAAGCCTCATATAGAGATTCTCCATTCTTCTGAGCAAAAGTGGTGATCTGGTTCTTCAGATGGGTTGTGTTGCTCGGTGGGAAATACTTGGCCAAGAAAGCTTGAGAAAGCTGTTGCCAAGTAGTAATGGACCCCGATGGAAGAGAGTGCAACCATGCACGGGCCTTATCCCTCAGTGAGAAAGGGAATAGTCTCAACCTGATAGCATCTGAGGAGACCCCATTCAACTTCAGGGTGTCGCAGTACTCCAAAAACACAGAGAGATGGAGATTAGGGTCGTCAATAGGCGACCCTCCAAACTGGGTCTGCTGAACCATTTGCAAGAGAGATGGCTTCAGCTCAAAATTATTTGCTTCAACCACTGGCCTGACTATGCTGGGGTTCAGGCCATGAGTGTCCGGGCAGTAAAGTCCTTCAGAGATCGGTTATCTCTTTCCCCCATGGTAGCTGCAGAATTTTCTTGATGATGTCTTTTTTCTTATCCTTCGAAGTGTGCGTTCAATTTTCGGGTCAAATTCAGCAATGAACCCGTGGTTTCTTCGCATAAAAGAGAAACAATCCTATAAGGGAAGAAAATAGGCAAGAATCAGCAAGGGAAAATTATGCAAAAAGAAAAATAGAAACAAATAATAAACATAAATTGATCTAGTCTAGCTATCTTGTAAAATATCTAATATTGGCTTTGTTCCCCGGCAACAGTGCCAAAAACTTGTTTGTGTGTGTTTTACTAAATACCGCAAGTGCACAACGTAGCTGTAGCTAGTCCGGCAAGTACGGGTTGTGTCCCACAGAGAACAATGCCAATTACCAGAATTTCACAAAAAGTGCTATTTAAATCGATATAATTTGATGGAAAAATGTCACAGTTAAATAAATGAAATTAACCAATTAAGCTAAGCTTAGGGTTAGGGTTCACCACACTTGTGATACTCAACAACTGATATTTACCTCTAATTGCAATTGTCTAGATCATTGGGGATGGTTTAGCCTGGATTAATTAGCAATCTCTTTCAAGCATTACCAATCTTACCTAAGTTAATCAAATTACCTACTTTCGTAGTTCTTAACTTAACCTAGGTCCATTAAGCCTCATGCCGACCATAGAATGCAACTAATCGGTTTTCTCATTCCCATTAATTGATTATATCCTAGAGTATCTTAAACTACTTTCATGATTAAGATATCCCTAATTAACTATTGGGCTCCAGTTTTAATCTTCACCTTTCAGTTCATTGATTAAATACCTAAGACATGATAGGCTGGTGATCAGGCATTCTATTAACTCATTCATGCATACAATAGTCAATCCTAATCAATCTAAAACCAATTAGAATTAGGGTTCCATAATTTAGGTCATAATCTCAGTATCATTGTATCACAATTGGGTTTATCGAAACCCTAGATTGAATTTACTCACACATTATCAAAACCAGAATCAAAATCATATTCATTGAGTAATTCATAATAGTTCAGTACAATTGAGAGTGAATAAGTAGAAGTAGAAGAACAAAACTGAAGATAGAAAGATAGAACCTGATGTGCAGATGAATTCAGATGAATTATAACCTTTAAAGCAATAAAATCCTACTCTAGAACATTAAAATCCTCAAGGAACTATGTAAAAACATAATCTAAATGTGTTTCCTAAGCCTAATAAGTGTTTCTCCAATGTCTCCTACAGTCCTTCTTGCCTCAGTTGCACATCCCCCAAGCTTTCTCTCTTTCTGGCGGCCAAAAACCCTAATTTTAACATTCTTTCAGGACCCGAAGCATGGCCGTGTTCCAGGACACGGCCTGGTCGTGCTTCGGGCTGGAATATGGGGAAATCCTGCATCTCTTGCTCAGAGCACGGCCAGGCCGTGTTGCAGGCCACCAAGCACGGCCAGGCTATGCTGCATGCTGCTGTGCTCCTTTCTTCATGATTTTTTGATGTAGCCTCCTTGCTTCTTCCTTAGCATGTCTGAAGTCTTTTTGGCTCTTTCCATGATTGCTTTTCCTTGCTTCTCAGCTTCTTTTGCTCTCCTGCAACCATAAAACAAACTACAATAGTACCCAGAACAAAGTATGACCAAAAGCATAGAAATAATCACAAGTTACTATGAATTAGGGGACAAAATATGACCAATAAGCACTCAAAATTCCCCTTTATTAGTTTTGTTCCTGCATGTAGTCTGATGGGTTCTGTTCCTAAATATATTTGTTAGTGAAACCAAATTCTTTTAAGATGCTATATGTTCCTGCATGTAATAGAGTGAAATCAATTGAATTTTCTTTTAAGATGATATACAGGCTGTTCCATTTATTTTAAAGATGCAATACATGCTTCTTTTACTATTTGTATCTCATGACTATCATTATTTGGAAATGGTCGATGGGGGAATTGGTAAATTTTCTTCTTGGATGATTTTGGAAATGATTTTTATTCCCTTGTTGAATTGAGATTCAGTAGCTGGGGGCTCTGTTCTGTTTGTTCATTTCTGGGCTTGGCATGGGCAGTTTATCAAAATCTAACCAATAATTTACATATAAACAAAATATAAAACTTCGTCAGCTTACATGAGGATTTCATATATTTTTAGGCAACCAAGATTGCTTTTCCTGTATTTTTAAGTAATGTATAAACCAGGCTTCACAATTAGTTAATCTATAGTTTTCAAAAGTTAGACTTTGAAGTATGCTAATATAAAAAAATAGTCGTATAGAAAACATCTCACTCCTTACTCAACGTATGCTTTAAAAAAGCATGCACACAAGCAGAATAAAAAGTAAAAACACGAACTTCATCAACTCAGCTAACTTTTTCCAAACTTTGGATATTCTTTAACCTTCGCTTCTCAACCTCCAAAACCAACAATCTGCTCTTGCTCACTATCCTGAGTCAAATAACATTCATTTTTATGGTTTTTAGCTTAAAAAAATATGAAATTAGCAGGAAAGACACAATGCAGCCAATTTTCTTAATTAAGATTTTTAAGTAATGTATATCAGGGATTAGAAAGTACAAGTAGTCAAGTAAGAATACATAATCAACAAGTCTAGAAATAGATATCCGAAGATTCAATAATCAGGAAAATTAAAAAAGCATGCAAGTCAAACTTTTAGCCTAGGGGAAGTGAAAAAACAAAATTTTAAGGCAAATTTGGGATTTATTTATCAAGTGTAAGAAAATTAGTTTATTGAGGGAAATCTCAGTCAAATTTGCTATGCCTGTAGTACATTGCTAAGCTGTATATTTCATGTATTACAGTTTAGCTTTCTTCAAAGCTGCTTATGCGCTTTTGAAGTCGACTTTTTTGTCAAAGCTGATGATGATATATATTTAAGGCCAGGTGACTATATTTTATAAGTCCTATATTGATTAAATACATTTATGAGATTTGTTTGAGGTTTCTTCCTCACTAACCACTTAAATAAGATTTATGAGATCATTTTCATTGTATTATCAGATCGTCTTTCACTACTATTGGCAAAAGAGCAATCTCACTCTCAGACTTACTTAGGATGCATGAAGAAGGGCCCTGTTTTCACTGATCCAAAACTGAAATGGTTTGTTTGATTTAGATTGTGTTTATTTTATCTGTAATTTTAATCTTTAGGTCCTTGAAAGATTGAGTAATTTTCTAGTTTTATGTCCCTTAAAAGTCCAGCTTTTGCAATAAATTATTGTAAAATTTTGAATTGTTTTAGTTCTATCCTTTTGTCAATTGGGGTTAATTTTTCATTCTTATGGCAGCTTAACATCTCGATCCTTTTGCAATAAATGAATCCACAATTGTTTATTTATGTTCCAAACAGCTCTGATATCTCAACCGAAATTTTTTAAAATGTCAATTTTCTTATGGCAGCCTCATGTGTAGTGAAATAGAAAATTGACCTCAATTCACAAAAGGACTGAACTAGAAAAATTTCAAACCTTTGAGATACTTGATTTCCAATTGTATACTTTCAGGTATCAAATTGAGAATTATCTAATTTACCGGAAGTATAATTTACCCTATTTTTTGGTTGAAAATGTTAAAGTAGTGTACTATTAAGCCCCAAAACTATAGTGGTGACAATCAAAGGCTTTCAATTATATCCAACACATTTGCTATAGCTTTTTGGCTTTTGAGTAACTATATTGTTAAAATCTTCAGGTATGAGCCACTATCTCATTTGCTTGGAAAGGAGTACTTTCTCCATGCTTATGGTTCTATATATGCTCTTTCTGCTGATGTTGTTGCAAGCTTGAAGCCCTAATTTTTACAAGATTAGTGTTATCTTCACATTCTCCCACTATTTTCCACCCTTATATTAAGGTAACAGTAATAACTTATCCAGGGGAATACTTCCTTTTCTGGGTAATTTTTTAATTACTCTTTGAATCGGTTTTTGGATTTTTAAAATTTAATATTAGTTGTTTCTTTGGCTATATTGTTGTGGAGCTTTACTGCATGTAATAGTAATGCTGGAGCTAAAGTGGAGGAAATATATAAGAAGTTCATCAATCTAATTCTTACTAAGTTTCTTTTTGCGGTGCACTGTCAACACCATCCCCTTGTCCCCATCAAAGTAAATAAGGAAAAAAAATGAAAAATGTCATATAGTGGTTAGTGTCATGTTTTTATGGGTTCTATGTTTGCCACTCTGTTTCACATATCTAGATTATAAAACGGGGAAACTTAATGTGCAGGAGAATGAAGCCTGTTTCCTTGAACTTTCAGTAAATATATAATGCTTATAGCCTGCATGATTGCTTGGAGACAGGAACTCCCTAAGAATATTATGCTTGTTCAACATGCTTTTATTTATTAATTTATTTATTTTTAAGCAAAAATATTTAATTGATGAGGAGAAAGGAGAAAGGAGAAAGCAATACATCAATGGATAAGAAGGAATCATCCTGAACTACAATTAAAAAACTAAACAATCATTAAATGGAAAGGATCTTACACTGAAACTTTTCCATGGCAAACCATTAAATTTATATTTATAAATTACTGTGTTGGTATTGCTTCAATATGTTATTATAATTAGTGCATATTGAATTTAGATATTTGTTTTTTTTATGTATGCCTAGAAACAGAATGAAAGTTCCTGAACATTGTAAGTGGATGGATAATAGGGTAGGTCCTGATAGGAGAACGTTACAGATAAATTTATGGCAGGAGTTGTTGAGTTTGTAGAGTTTGTTTATAGTCAGGATCATTTTAAAAGAGTTGAAAAGTTGAGGTGTCCTTATAGAAAATACAAGTGTTAGAAGTATTTTTCAGTTGATAAAGTGAAAAACCATCTTCCTATGAAGGGGTTTATGAGTAATTACTATTATTGGACCAACCATGATGAACCAAGATCTCCCTTGCCACCAATAGTTTCAAGAAACTGATATTATGGAAGTAGTAATTTTCGAGCATATTTTGATGATCAGGAACAAATGGTAATGGATGCTGTTGGATCATCTATTGGTAATTATATAGAGCAACAAGGTTTTGGTCATTGCGAACAGAGGGATAAAGATCTTAATTCGGAAACTAATTTTTTTTAATATTTTAGAAGCTGCGCATGCTCTTTTGTATGACGGTTGTGAAAATTATTCTGAATTGTCAGCTGCAGTGGAAGCTTTGGGTATCAAGTCGGACTTCAACATATATGAGAATTGTTTCAATCGGTGGGTACAGTTTATGGGAAATACATTGCCAAATGAAAATCGTATGCCTAAAATCCTCTACATTGCAAAGAAATCAATGGAGCAATTAGGATTAGGTTGTATAAAAATTCATTGTTGTCGAAACGGATGCATGATTTATCTTAGTCCTCTTGATAAAGAGCTTCGTCATTGTAAATTTTGTGGTGAAGAGCATTACAAAAGGGTCATAAAAAATGGCAAGGCAAGAGAGCTTCTAGTGAAAAAAATGTGGTATTTTCCACTTATTCCAAGGCTGCAAAGACTTTATTCCTAAATGCAAACTGCGAGTCAAATGAGATGGTATTAGAAAACTGTGAGGGTGATAAGCTCTTTGTCTCATCCATCTGATGGTGAGGCTTGGAAAATATTTGATGAAACAGGTCTGATGGATTTGGGCCATTTGATAAAACAGGTCAGATTTATTCATATTGGCTAGTTATTGTTACCCCTTATAATCTTCCACCTTAGATGTGCATGAGAAGAGAGTTCTTGTTCTTGACCATTATAATCCCTGGTATTTCCAATCCAAACAATAGAATTGATGTGTATTTGCAACCACTTATAGATGACCTCAAACTTTTATGGAACACTGGTGTTACGACTTATGATATCTCATTAAAGCAGAACTTTATTATGAAAGCTTGTTTGTTGTGGGCCTTTAATGACTTTCCTGCATATGGGATGCTTTCAGGTTGGATGACAATGGGAAAACTTTCTTGTCCAATATGTATGGAGTGTTTAAAGGAATTCACCCTTCGACATAGTCGGAAGATGTCTTTCTTTGATTGTCATCGAAAATTCTTGCCACTTGATCATTTTACAGAAGAAATAAGAATGCTTTTCAAAAGAGACATGCTGAAAAATCTTTACTTCTGCCTCGGTTAACAGGTGAAGAAGTGTTGAAAATGGTTAAACATATTCCTAGCATAACTAAAGAGACATATGATAATATCCTAGGGTATGGAGTTATTCACAACTGGACCAAGCAATCTATATTTTGGAAGTTACCATATTGGAAAACAAATCTTCTTCCACACAATCTAGATGTTATGGATATTGAGAGAAATGCAATTTTGAATATTTTATACACAGTGATGGACACTAAAGGTAAGACAAAAGACAATTTTAATGCAAGGCTCGACTTGACAGAAATTTGTAGACCAAATGAATTACAATTGTAGGATGGAAGAGATAACAAAATAATTAAACTCAAAGCAAAATGCACATTAACTAAGCAACAAAAATTATTTGTGTGTGAACGGGTCAAAAAATTGAAACTGCTAGACAAATATGCCTCTACATTATCAAGGTGTGTTGACATGAGAGAAATAAAATTGTTTGGTATGAAAAGTCATGATGGTCATGTGTTTATGCAATGCTTGCTCCCAATTGCATTCAAAGTATTAGCAAAGCCTATTTAGAACACACTCACAGAATTCAGTCAGTTCTTTCGAGAATTGACTTCGCCATTGTTATGAGAGGATACTTTACATGTGATGGAGCAAAACATTCCAATCATTCTTTGCAAATTAGAACAAATTTTTCTACCAAGGTTTTTTGACTCAATGGAACAGCTTCCAATTCATTTGCCATACGAAGTAAGGGTTGGAGGTCTAGTGTAATATTGATGGATGTATCCATTTGAAAGGTAGAGTAGTGTATTCTTTTTTTAAAAAAAAAATTATGACATCGTATTCATAGTACTAAATGTATCAATTAAGTGTATTAGGTTTATTCGCACACTAAAAGACAAGGTGAAGAACACAACTGCAGTTGAAGGTTCAATTTGTGAAGCTTATTTGGTGGAGGAGACCTCTACATTTGCATCCTACTATTATCCACTTGATGTTCCATGTAAAAGGACTCAAGTACCACAAAATGATGATGCAGGTGAAGGTTGTTCAACTAGACCACCGTTCTCTATCTTTAATTATCCTAGCTGTCTAACCGGAAGATGCATATCCTTCATGTTGGAACAAAGGGACTTGCAAACCGCACATTTATATGTTCTTCTAAATTGTCCTGAAGTGGAGTTATTTTTAACGTAAGTGTATAAAATGCTCATTTAAGTGTTAGATATATATATATCACTATAAATTGTGGACAGACAAATCTCCACAATGTTTCCTATTTGGTTTAAAGAATACATATGTTGCACACATTCTCTTTAATTCTTTATTTTCTAACATTTTGCTTCTTATGTGAAACTGACTTAAATGTTTGATGACTAGGTGTTAAATAATAATGTCAAAGATGTCATTCTAAAGAGTTGGGCATGGGGTCCTCAAAGAAAAGCCAACAAATTGCCATCATATTATGTAAATGGTTATAAATTTAATACAAAAGATCATGGCCAAGGTATGGGTACAACAAATTTTGGTGTATGTTGTCAAGGTGGTATGAATGAAACAATAGAAAATAATTATTATGAAGTTTTAATAGATATTATTAAAGTATACAGGATGGCCTATAAAGATGTTAGTTCTATTCAAATGTGATTGGTTTGATCCCACCTTAAATCATGGAACAAAGGTAGATAACTATGGAATTGTTGAGGTTAGAACATCTAGAAGATATAAAAATTATGATCCCTTTATATTTGTACAACAAGCAACACAAATATATTATACACAATATCCTAAAGGGCAACGTGATTGGTTAGTAGTGATCAAAACTAAGGCACGAACCACAATACAAACCGCAGTAGAAACTAAACTGTATGAAAGTGATACTCCATACCAAGAAGAGTCATCAATGCAATCGCCTATAATAGTTGCAAATGACAATATCAAGCAGAGTCTTATTTATATTGAAGGCCTTGTGGATGAAGTATATGGTCCTTCTTTGAACCTACATGAAGTAAATATGTAACATCCCTAATTTCGTTTCATGTATTAATAAAAGTACAAAAGTATTCAAGGTAACATCCATAATTTCATTTCTTTTATTGATAAAGGTACATAAATATTTAATTAAGGAAATAAAATTTATTAGACAATTTTTAGATATCTAAGGAAATATAATCCTTAGAAATTCTTCACCTTACGTGTTTGTATAGAAATGTTCTAATATTAATGGAATAGGTAAAGAAAGAAAATCTAAGAGGAAATATTAGAAATAAACATGCTAAAGAAAGGTGAAATTCTTAGGTAAGGAAGATAAATTTTTGTAAGTAAAGGTGTTAAAATTTCAAGATCGGATTAGGGTAATTTTTCTTAATTTAAGAGCAAAAGTTACTAAGTTTAGTATCTCCACCCATAAATTGGGCTTTCACCTATGGACACTTCATATAGAGTTTTTCTACTTCACATAAATTTTTAGCAAGCCAATAGGATAGCTCAATGAAGAAATAAAACATAGACTTGGACTAGGATATAGAAATTGGACCGGTAGCCCAAAAATCATGAAAATGTGACCAAGCCCATTATGAAAGGTAGAATTTTAACCAAAGTAAATAAAATGGGCAAGAATGAGCCCAAACCCAAGAGGAAAAATAAAAATAAAAATAAAATTAAAGTGATGAAATAATGGTGTAATCAAGATTAGGTGACATGGCATTAAGACAAAAATTTAGCAAGTGGTATGATAATACAAGGCTTTAGGACAAAACATCTATATCCTACACTCATAATTTTAGCAAGTGGTATGATAATTCATAGCATTAGGACAAAACATTTCTATCCCACACAAATAATTTCAACCAAATAATGGTGATTGAAGGGCTAGAAATTTGCCACTTAAAAAGGCAAACCTATCATAATTGATTAAGACAAAAGAAAAAGTAAATGAATCCCTAAATCAAAGGGACCTTGTCCCATATCTTAAGAACATATTATCATAATTTTCAAAATACAAATCTCCTTTTCCTATGCATATCTTGACTAAGGAAGAGGAAGACAAAAACATAAGTTGTTTGTTTTCCAAAAATTCAACCAAGTGTAACCTAATTGTGATAAGGTAGACCAATGATCATGAAAGGTGAATTATTTGGTGGTCTATATAAGAAAACCCACCCTTACAACATTAGAATTTCATCCAAGTAAGGGAGAGGAAAAATAAAAGCAAGGTAGAGTGAGGAAATGAGAGGAAGAAAGGAAGAAAGAGGAAGGAGAAGTCTAGGGGACTAAGTGCTCCAGGTAAGTTTAACAATATTTCTTTTTTGAAGAAAAATTTTGAAACTTGAAATATTTATATGGGATTTTGATCTTAGAACTTTGATGATTGGTCATGGATGTTGCTATATCATGTTACATATTATGTATGTTTGAATACTTAGGTTGGTGTAGATAGTTCTGCATGGGTATGGCTATGGGTGGCAGAATTTTAAGCTCCTGTGTTTTAATTTCTGGGAACATGCTATAGGGAATCTAAACAAATGGTTAACATAACAAATGTAGATTTATGTCTCACAGATTTTTAACCACTGGAATCATTCAATTTAGAATTTATATGAGATAGATATGGCCCGATTAGTAAACAAAGGTCAAAAAATGATTAATTAGGGAAGAATATGTTAGGATAGCTTCGGTGTTTTAATTTCTGGGAACATTATATAAGGAATTAAAATAAATGGTTAACATATGAATTATAGATATATGTGTCACAGATTTTTATCCACTGGAATCATTCCATTTAGAGTTCATATGAGGTATATATGTTCCGATTAGTAAACAAAGGTCAGAAAATGGTTAATCAGGGAAGAATATGTTAGGATAGTTAAGGTGTTTTAATTTCTGGGAACATTCTATAAGGAATTAAAATAAATGGTTAATATATGAATTATAGATATATGTGTCATGGAGTTTTAGCCACTGGAATCACTTAATTTGGAATTTTTATGAGAGAGATATGGATAGATTAGTAGGTAGAGATCAGAACCTATCCGAGAAGAAATAACCTGTACATTGAGGGAGTAATATCACCTTTATTTTGTAATATTTCGCTACAATGTTCAACATAATAGTTTTAGATAATTATTTTAGCTTGAAACTAACACCAAGATCACCTAAATCGGAGTTAAATTGAGGGAGTTATACTCTGATTAGTAAAGGAAGGTTAGATAGGATGAAAACCTGCATCAAGAAAATAAAGAAATAAAATTAATATTTAAAAAAGAAGATGAATCTTATAAATAAAAATAATAGATGACTAGTATAGCCATAGCCATTGCCATTGTATGAACTTCTTACCATCTTAAGTGTAAAATTTTGACATGGAAATATTTTATAAAGTGATATTTGAAATGGTTATGTTCATGGCATGATTACCAATGATTTTTTTGTAATAGTTATATTTTGATGAACAAACTTGTTATTAAAAGAATATTTTTGGCTATCATTATGAAAAGAAAAAAAATGAACACGGTCACATGGCAATCCGTGTGGTGCACCAGTAGGGAACGCCCTACTAACGGTTATGATCATGTTAATGAGAAAAGAAAGAAAAAGTTGTCCATGTCGGACGGAGCGAGAAAAGCCCGTACCGGAGAGTAGAAAATACTCACCCTGACTGGAGTAGCTTGAAATGAGAATAAGTTGATAGCCATCATATGATATTCTGAAAATAGTTAATCCTGTCATACATATCATTATTGTATGATTCTTATGTGCATAGATATAATGCATTCATGTGACCACAGATATTTTCCGTAGTTTATACAGCTGAACATGATGTGATGAGCTATATTGATGATGATTTATTGTTGAACTTACTGGGATTTAATTCTCACTTTATTTCCATATCATGTTTAGAAAATTAGTTATGCAGCTTTTTTTCTTTGACTCTGGCTTTTAGTGCACATTGGATCGAGTTACTTTATGTTGGACAGATCTCAGAATCAAATAAGATGTTTGTGGTCGAGTTGGCTCAGATCCCGGTGAAGGTGCAACCACCCGCACCTGTATCTCCGGAATTGGTCAATCAAAATAAACAAGATGTAAATATCTATGTGTTTGATATGTTGCATGTACGTTTTGATTAATGACGTGTGTGTGAACTCAATATTGTATAATAATAAAGAAAAAAAAAAGGTTGTTACAAAATACATATATAGATATTGAAATAGATGTGGATGAAGAAGATATTGAGAAAGAAGAAGAATAGGAAGATGAAGAAGAAGAGGAAGAAAATGATAATGATGAATTTGTCTAGGTATTGTTAGCTTTCTTCATTTTACTAAGTGTATTATGTAGATCATATATTATGTATTTTTGAAGTAGGTTATAAATCTATGGTAGTATGGTTATGAATTTCGTTATCATTGCCTTTTGTAATTATTTGTATTTTTTATTATTAAATTGTCATCAAACTTAATAAAAATACATTATTATCTTTTTGTCTATAGATGATAGGTAGAGGAAGGGGTAAAGGTAGAGGGCGGGGACGGGCTATCTCTCAGCCATATACACAACCAGACACATCACATGTAGCTAACATAGCCCAGCTTCACTAGTTCCATACTGGACATACAACTACCTCATATCCCTTTTTCTAGACTTGTCATACTTCTACCCCATATTCCCATTCACAAGCAGGGCATTCAAGTGCCTCATCTCCTCATCTTTCGAGTATAGTTGCCCCTACCCCACCTTCACATACCATGTGTACCCCATCCCCTAATTCATTCGCATGTTCAAATGTTGAGGCAGTTTCTTTAACACCACATACTATTCAGTGAGGAGCAAGGGACATAGATGGTTGAATTTGGATTAGATCAGCATCTGGGAACATGTAAGTAATATGTGTGTGTTTTTTTATTTTTCATTAATTTAAATTGATATCTATACTTTCAGCTTTTATCCTGACTTCCCAACAAGAGGTGTCATCACAATGATTTTCAAGAAAAAATTTGAAGGTGCTTGGTCCAGTTGGGGAAAAGTAGACAACAATACCATTAAAAAGTGGTTCGATGAGTTCAAGGTAATATGTAACACTTCTTATCATATTTATTGATATGTTTTAAAACAATATGTGAATGTTATGTTAATTTTTTTACTTTCTTTGTTTAGGCAAATTTTAAGTGGTTGGACAATGATGAGCACAACATTAAAAAGTCATTTGACAATAGGGGATCAATAGCCTTAAAAAATGCATTGTTTAAAGTGCGTAGCAGTGAGGACAAGGGTGATTGGATTCCTCCAAAGATGATACAACAGTTAAGGGCTGAATGGGATAGTAAAGGCTAGTAAGATAAAGCCAAAAAAATAAACAAAATAGACTTTCAAAACAAGGACTTAATGAACATAATGGATGGTCTATATCTGCACGAGAATATGTCAAAAGAATGGTGAGTAATTTCTATCAAATCTATAGTGATTAAGTTCTTACTTCAATATTACTTAACTTTTTATTATTTTAAAGAGTGCAAATGAATAAAGATCCAACGTGTTTTGAGTTGTATGAGCGGCTTCACCGGCCCAAAGGGAAGCCATCGGGGTGGTTCAACGAGCAGCAAGGAAGAATTGTTGTATGTAGTCACTACTCTTTTATTTTCATCTCTTTATAAATATTCACTTTGTTTAATAATTCTATTTTTTCAAGAAATGTATCAAACAAAAATAGCTGAGAGACAGTTTGAATCTTAGAGCGATGAGGGTTTTAGCCAACACTCTACCCAACATTCAGACAATGTTGTTTATTTGGATGTGGTTGGCGGCATGAACAATAAAGGATGGATATATGGGCTGGGATCTCAAGCACATAATATATTAGCAACAGGTTCCTCTTCTAAGTTTTTCGCTTCTTATGGAGTCTCAGAAGAAAAAGTTACTGTTATGGCTGCAAAAATTGAGGCTTTATCTACTCCGCTCCAACAGAGTGAAGATAAAAATTTTATGTTAAAGCAAAAGGTTGAGGAATGGGATCGGATGTTTTGACGTCTCATGATAGATAGTAATATAAGGATGTCCTCGTCTCCACCTAGAGAAAAAGAGAATAATAATAATGAAAAAAAATAGTAATGCTGCGGATGGATCATGATAGTTTGTGTTATTTATGTATGACTTTGTGTTGTGTATTAATATAATTAATACATTTTTCATGCAAAATTGTTTGATTGTTGATATTTTCATGTAATGTAATCATTTATATGATAATTATTGGATTAGGATTATTTAAAATTTTTTTAGATATATTTTTGGCGTCAGAGACAGAATGTTTTCCGTCTTTGATCACTTCGTCTGATTTAGAGACTGATTAAATTCCGTCTCAGAAGCCAGAGACAAAATATTCTGTCTCTGAGTCTGAGTCCAGAGATGGAAGCCCTAACCAAAGTTAAAGACGGATGTTTTAATTTTAGAGATGGAAATATTCCATCTCTAATTAGAGACAAAATTTAAATTTTGTCCCTAAGTATTAGCAACTACAGATTTAGAGATGGAAAATTTTTCATCTCTGATTCCGTTTCTAAATCTGTTAGAAATGGAATTTTTCCTGTTTAAAGACAGAATTTTTTCGTCTCTAAATAGAATTTTTCTAGTAGTTTCTTATCAAACCATAAAGTGTAAAAGCTATCTAAAATATTATCCCTATTCTGGAGTTGGAGAACTATCTGGTTGTTGGAGATTAAAATCTGAACACTGTCAACTCCTCGACGCTTTAGTAATGTGAGGAGCTGAACAATAAAGTTTAATAGGAGGCCCTTCGTTTAAAATGCCCTGCCTTGGTAGCTGTACTGAAGGATTCTTCGTCTAGAAATGAGAGAAGACGCTATAATACCTATCTTGCACAAAAACCGTTTGATTTGAGGCATACCACATGAACTAGAAGGTGCAACAAAAAAATTTTAGCTTATTAGTAGTGGTAGGGTCCATTGAGTTCCCAATCCAGGTACTTAATAGACTTGTCATCCAAAATGTAACAACCTCTTTTTTTTCCTTTATTATTATACAATATTTAGTTCACATACATGTCATTAATCAAAACAGACGTATAACATATCAAACACATAGATATTTACATCTTGTTTATTTTGGTTCACCAATTCCGGAGATACAGGTGCGGGTGGTTGCACCTTCACCGGGATCTGAGCCAACTCGACCACAAACATCTTATTTGATTTTGAAATCTGCCCAACATAAAGTAACTCGATCCAATGTGCACTAAAAGCAAGAGCCTTAGAAACAAAAGCTGCATAAATAATTTTCTGAACATGATATGGAAATATAGTGAGAATTAAATCCCAGTAAGTTCAACAATAAATTATCATCAGTAAAGCTCATCACGTCATGTTCAGCTGTATAAACTACAGAAAATATCTTTGGTCACATGAATGCATTATATCTATGCACATAAGAATCATAATGTAATGATATGTATGATATGATTAACTATTTTCAAAATATCATATGATGGCCATCAACTTATTCTCATTTCAAGCTACCCCGGTCAGGGTGAATATCCTCTACTCTCCGGTACGGGTTTTTCTCGCTCCGTCCGACATGGCCCACTTTCTCTTTCTTTTCTCATTATCATGATCATAACCGTTGGTAGGGCGTCCCCTACTGGTGCACCACACGGATTGCCATGTGACCGTGCTCATTTCTTTTCTTTTCACAATGATAGCCAAAAATATGCTTTCAATAACAAGTATGTTCATCAAAATATAACTATTACCATAAATCATTGGTAATCATGCCATGAACATAACTATTTCAAATATCACTTTATAAAATATTTTCATGTCAAAATTTCACACTTAAGATGGTAAGAATTTCATACAATGGCAATGGCTATGGCTATACTAGTCATTTATTAAGATTCATCTTCTTTTTTAAATACTAATTTTATTTCTTTATTTTCTTAATGCAGGTTTTCATCCTATCTAACCTTCTCTTACTAATCAGAGCATAACTCCCTCAATTTAACTCTGATGTAGGTGATCTTGGTGTCCATTTCAAGATAAAACAATTATCTAAAACTATTATGTTGAACATTGTAACGAAAAATTAAGAAACGAAGGTGATATTACTCCCTCAAAGTACAGGATAGTTCCTCTCGGATAGGTTCTGACCTTTACTGACTAATTAGACCATATCGCCCAAATTGGAACTCCAAATTGAGTTATTCCAGTTGGTAAAAATCCATGAGCCATATATCTATAATTGTTATGTTGGCGTGCTATTTTAATTCCCTACAGAATATTCCCAGAAATTCAAAAACTAAAGCATTAATAACATACTCTTCCCTGAATAAACATTTTCTGACCTCTGCTTACTAATCGGATCATATCTACCTCATATGAACTCCACATTGCATAATTCCAGTGGGTATATTTCCATGAGACATAGATATATAACTTTAATGTTAACCATTTATTTTAATTCCATACAGATAATTCTCAGAAATTAAAATACAAAATCTGTCCTAACATAATCTTCCCTGATGAACCATTTTCTGACCTTGGCTTACTAATCGGACCATATCTACCACATGTGGACTCCAAATTGAATTTTTCCAGTGGCTAAAAATCCATGACACACATATCTTTAATTCTTATGTTAACCATTTATTTTAATTCCCTACCAATAATTCCCAGAAATTAAATTACCGAAGCTATCCTAACATATTCTTCCCTGATGATTCATTTTCTGACCTTTGACTACTAATCAGGCCATAGCTACCACATATGGACTTCAAATGGGATGATTCCAGTGGGTGAAAATCCGTGACACATATATCTTTAATTCTTATGTTAACCATTTATTTTAATTCCTTATAGATTATTCCCAGAAATTAAAATATCGAAGCTTAAAATTCTGTCAACCATAGCCATACCCATGCAGAACTATCTACACCAACCTAAGTATTCAAACATACATCACATGCAAGATCAATTTGTAACATGATATAGCAACATCCATGACCAATCATCAAAGTTCTAAGATCAAAATCTCATATAAATATTATGAGTTTCAAAGGTTTTCTTCAAAAAGAAATATTGTTAAACTTACATGGAGCACTTAGTCCCCTAGACTTCTCCTTCCTCTTTCTTCCTTTCTTCCTCTCCTTTCCTCACACTACCTTGCTTCTATTTTTGCTCTCCCTCACTTGGACAAAATTCTAATGTTGTAAGGGTGGGTTTTCTTATATAGACCACCAAATAATTCACCTTTCATGATCATGGGTCTACCTTATCACAATTAGGATACACTTTGTTGAATTTTTGGAAAACAAACAACTTATGTTCTTGTCTTCCTCTTCCTTAGTCAAGATATGCATAGAAAAAGGAGATTTGTATTTTGAAAATTATGATGATATGTTCTTAAGATATGGGACAAGATCCCTTTGATTTAGGGATTCATTTCCTTTTTCTTTTGTCTTAATCAAGTATGATAGATTTGCCTTTTTAATTGGCAAATTTCTAGCCCTTGAATTTTCCTTACTTAACTAAAATTATTTGTGTAGGATAATGATGTTTTGTCATAATGCTATGTATTATTACCCACTTGCTAAAGTTATGAATGTAGGATATAGATGTTTTTGTCCTAAAACCTTGTATTATTATGCCACTTGCCAAAATGATGAATGTAGAATCACACCACTTGCTAAATTTTTGTCTTAATGCCATGTCACTTAATCTTGATTACACCAATATTTCATCACTTTAATTTTATTTTTTTTTCCTCTTGGGTTTGGGCTCATTCTTGCCCATTTTCCTTACTTTGGTTAAAATTCTACCTTTCATAATGGGCTTGGTCACATTTTCATGATTTTTGGGCTACCGGTCCAATTTCTATATCCTAGTCCAAGTCTATGTTTTATTTCTTCCTTGGGCTATCCTATTGGCTTGCTAAAAATTCATGTGTAGAAAAAATCTATATGAAGTGTCTATAGGTTAAAGCCCAATTACGGGTGGAGATACTAAACTTAGTAACTTTTGCTCTTAAATTAAGAAAAATTACCCTAATCCGATCTTCTTGAAATTTTAAGACCTTTACTTACTTCACAAAAATTTATCTTTCTTTACCTAAGAATTTCACCTTTCTTTAACATGTTTATTTCTAATATTTCCTCTTAGGTTTTCTTTCTTTACCTATTCCATTAATATTAGAACATTTCTATACATATATGTAAGGTGAAGAATTTCTAAGGAAAATATCTAAAAATTACGGGATGTTACACAAAACATACATCAGCCAGCTAGATATGTTTAATCCTAATCGAGAGATATAATCTAAACCACACAGCTCTTTCAAATTGCAAGAGATAAACAGGTAGTTAATTGTTTCCAGAGCATCATAACAAAAGGGACAAATATCCCTAGTTTTGATACCCCTCTCTTTCAGAAGATTTCTAACTGGAATTCCTTTATTTAAAAGTCTTTAAAGAAACATATGAACTTTGGGTATCGCAGGGCTTCCTACAAATCCTCCTGCTGACTCATCTTATTTCGTTCCAAGATGTTATAACCCTTTTTGACATAAAACAGACCTTGTGTACTTCCGTACTATCCCAAGCAGTCGGGAGCACCTCATTTAGAAATATATGTGTCTTTTATTTGATGCTAAAGATGTCTGTAACATGCTTCTCTCATGCTATGGACATCACAGGTATAAGAGTTGAAGTTAATAATTAGTTCATGTAGGAGGCAATCGCGCTGAATATCTGAATAAGAGTTCGTAAGATTCTAGCCCATATTCCGAGTCAAGTGATAAGTGGACAAATTTGTAACTTGATAATCATAAGTTTAAGTCACAGCTCTAACATTTGCCTTTTAGTGGTGGTTATTTATTAAGTGTTCGCTGACTTTGGATTTAAGGACTGACACTCACTATAAGAAAACTGGAATTCAGTGGCGACTTTAGTCGTCACTGAACACTTTCAGTGACGACTTTTGGTCGTCGCTAAGTGGTCGCAAATAAATACGTCACAGAAGCTTTCAATGACGACCTTAAAAAGTCGTCACCGAAAAATGAACATTTAGTGATGACTAAGTCCTCACTAAATCTAAACTTTCAATGACGATAATTTAAGTTGTCACTGAATATTATGATTTAGTGACGACAGAGTCGTCACTAAATGTAACTTTCAGTGGCGACTTAAGACATCGCCATTGAAACTTTAGATGAAAAAAAAATTGAAAAGCCATTGATAATGGATTCAGTGACGACTTCAGTCGTCACTGAATCCTTTAATTCTTGATTCAGTGACGATTGTAGTCATCACTGAATCTGCTATCGTTGGATTTAGTGACGACTTTTGGTCGCCACTGAATCTGATAGTAATTTTTTTAAAATTTTAATTTACCATTTAAATAAAATCTTTATTTATGATTAAAAAACATAACCAAAGAAATTAATAAAGTATATATATATATATAACCAGAATTTCATACATAATACATGATTGTTGAGTGAAATATACGATGTCAATTAACAAAAACTTACATAATAAAATGTTAACAAATTAAAATAAATCAACTTGGTGGCTCTCTTGGAGATGGTGTTGCATTAGTCGTAGAACTTGGTGCAGCACTACCCATAATACCCAGCGGAATTTGTCCCTATTCATATTCCAATAATAAATTAAGATATAACTTGATAAGTATAATTTTTAAAAATAAATATATACCAATAGCATGAAAAAAATATGAAAAGAAATAAATGTAACCAAGTTTAACAAAGTTAATATCACATATATGACACTCAAAAAAAAATTCTAACATTATGCACATAATAATGACTAATTTAGTCATTACTTCACTCTCACTAACTATTAAACATGACATATTGATAGTGTGCTCTATTTTATCTACAACATTGTTGATTCACAGAAAAATTAATAAAAAAATAATAGTCAAGCATATATGACCCAAACTTGTTTGTGCTCAAATTGAAAATGCTAATCCTCTCTATCTATAGTTCAAGTTTGTCCCAAAAATTAAAGAGCATAAGTTCAGACCAAATAATCAGAAGACACCCTATTTTTTTCTTGTTCTGAAAAAAATGTTCACCTATGCACAAAATAATCCAACAAAAGCAAAAGTTAAGCGGCCACATAATCCTTGAGAGAAAATTCACTCAGTGCTACAACCATGCAACATATATATTTGAATTCTTCTAGTGTTAGACCAAATTTAAACTATCTAAAACCTAACCATATGTTTTAAAGGAAATAAAACCATTACAAAAATACAATAAAATCAGAAAAAGAAAAAAAATTCCTTAAAGAAAAAGAAAAAGTAGAAATCAAATATATGTGACTTCAAAATACAATCAAATTACCGCCACTTCTCATTATAAAACAATTATCAATTCTCTTCATAAGTCATAACATATGACAATTCACAGAAATCTATAGCAATGAAGAACAATAAGAGGGAAGAAGGAAAGAGCTAATCAAGTGTGGGAGCAATGACCGATTCTCATTGTGCCTTCAAAAGAAAAATCAAATTACCGCTACTTCTCATTATAAAACAATGACCAATTCTCTTCATAAGTCAGAATAGATGACAATCCCTAAAAACTAATAGCAATCAAAACAATGTCATATCTTGTTAACACTAAGTTAAAAGGTGACAAGACCAAATCAGTACAAGGCAAGCCATAGAACATATTTGAATTCTTCTAGTGTGGGAGAAAATCAATACAAAGCATATATTGTGACATCGAAATGACAATTCAATTGCAACCACTTCTTATAATAAAACAATGACCAATTTTCTTCATAAGTCAAAACAGATGACAATCTATAAAAACTTACAGCAATAAAAACAATGTCATATCTTGTTAACACCACGTCAAAAGGTGACAAAACCAAATCAGTACAAGGCAAGCCATGGAACATATTTGAATTCTTCTAGTGTGGGAGCAAATCAATACAAAGCATATATTGTGACATCGAAATGACAATTCAATTGCAACCACTTCTCATAATAAAACAATGACCAGTTTTCTTCATAAATCAGAACAGATGACAATCTATAAAAACTTACAGCAATCAAAACAATGTCATATATTGTTAACACCACGTCAAAAGGTGACAAAACCAAATCAGTACAAGGCAAGCCATGGAACATATTTGAATTCTTCTAGTGTGGGAACAAATCAATACAAAGCATATATTGTGACATCGAAATGACAATTCAATTGCAACCACTTTTCATAATAAAACAATGACCAATTTTCTTCATAAGTCAGAACAGATGACAATCCATAAAAACTTACAGCAATCAAAATAATGTCATATCTTGTTAACACCACGTCAAAAGGTGACAAGACCAAATCGGTACAAGGCAACCCATGCAACATATTTGAATTCTTCTAGTGTGATTAAAGAGGTGAGAACCAGATTCCAGGTGAATTAATTAGGATGCCAAATTCTCTTTCGCACTTGTCTATTTTGTATCTATTCTCAATGACTCTGGACTTATAGTTCACACACTGCAGCAAACTTTAGTATTCTTTTTTCTTTTTACAACTACAACTAACTAGTAATTAATGAACAGATAATTTATAAAATAATCTTGGGTTCATATTCATGTTGGTGAGAAATAACGCACTAGACACATACAAAAAATAGTTTTAAGGATGGTATAGTGTCACTCAATAGCTTGCCTTATCGAAATTTGCACACACAAACAAGTTTGAAACAAAATTTGTTGCAAGTTTGAGTCACTTTAAGGGAACAGATGCTCTGAATGCATGTATCTCATATATTCACTTAGGCTTGCATTTTGGATTTCTAAGCTGTTCAAATATACTCAATTGCAATCATGCATCTATGGAGAAAACACCAAAAAAAGAAGATCAAATTGTGTCCTTCGTCTTTCCATCCATATCCATCACTGTGGACACAATGTTGTCTGACACGTTTCTCTCAATATACATAAGATCAAGATTATGTCGTAGTAGAAGTGTTTTCCAATAAGGTAATTGGAAGAAGATGCTCTTTTTCTTCCAATTAGGAAGAAAACTTGTTATGTAAGAGAGCACACAAGAACTTTTAGAAAGAGAACTTATTATGAAGGTCCCTAAGCACTTACTACAAGAGATAGAGTCCGATGGTGGCTTTAGGGCTCTAGATATGTACTCAATATATCAATAGTATTGCATACATAGATGATCCAACAAGTAAATGAATTGAAACTATTGGTCTAGAACTCTAGATAAGGTTCCAATAGCATAGTACAACTATCATATTAGAATGAGGGCCTATGGCCCTAAACTTATTAAGGATGACGAATTTCATGTTATGCTCTTCAATGGGAAACCATAACCTAGCCATCATCAAAGTCTTATTATGGCTTAAGTTCCCTTGATAAAATTAGACAGTTGCCTTATGATTTTGATAATATCATCTCATATATTGTGATTGATTGAAACTTAAACTCAAGAAGAAAAATATAAATTTACATTGAGAATTGAATGACTATCTTATTATGACTTAAGTTCCAATGGGAAGCATAATATGAATCAAATATGAATAAAGTTATTTTGAGCCAATATATTAAAGGAAAATATGTTAGGGCCCTTTATATCTTCGAATTATTGCTCTTATTCGTTATATTTGATAGGCCATTAATTAGTTAAGGCCCAAAAGAAAAAGAGGGTCATCAAGAAACATCCACTCAAATATAGTTGCAAAACAAAATGCATCAAATATGCACCGGAAAAACATTATCAATAAGTTAGATCATACCTTGGGTATATTGTTTGACAACTATGTAAGTAAGGATACTTACTTACCTTTCTTTGCTGGGTTTTCTTTATTTAAGAAGAGATTTTTTTTCATTATCCTATGCATTTTGTGACTTCAGGTCTCTTCCATGATAAAAAGGAAGATATTTAGTCAGGTTTTCTCTTTCATGGATGTCCAACTTTTCAATAGGTGAGCAGATTTCAATTCAACTGCACTAAGCATCTTAAAGTAGTAAATTTAAATTCAAATTCAAATTTATAGCAAATCTCATAAACTTAACAAAACCATGGTCTCGCAGTTTGTTGCTTCATCGTGAGTGCTATTCCTTTAGCAATGGAGAATATTTAAAGGAACGTTTGCATGAATTGGAACAATGGTGTATGAAAGCAGCTGATCAAGTGATCTCACATTTGTGCCATACAATATGCCTAGACTAGAAAGGGCAGAAGAGCAAAACATTTATTTTGTACTTCTTACTTCATTTTACAGTTTGCTGGGTCTTCTTGGGATGAACTCAAACACATATGCCAAGCTGTGAGCTTTCTGGTATACTTTCTTAGACCAAGACTGAATACATTCTTCTTCTTTTTTCCTTTTCTTAAGTTTCAATTTTCAAAATGCTTCATTTATGCAGGTTTTGTGTCAAAAGACACAAAAATCATTGGATGAGATTACAAATGAACTTTGTCCGGTAATTCAACTAACTCTTAATGAGCTCTTAACATTTTATCAGAAATTAAACAGAGAAAAAAGATCCCCTAATGTATATATATTTTTTCATGAAACTATTTGGATAAGAAGTAACTTCTTAATGTGTTGCTATGTATCTCATAACTAGTTATTTTATCTAAATTTGATGTTTGAAATCCAGGAAAAGAGAAAAGGTTCTAACTCATGTCACTGTAATGATGAAATCTATCATTTCTTGTTTTATTTATTATGGTTTCGATTCTTACATCAGGTGTTAAGTATTCCACAAATATATTGTATTGGAACTATGGTCTGGGATGACAAGTACGGAGCAAATGGGTTATCTCCAGAAGTATGTCTTTGACTCCTTCTCCATATTTTGCTCTACTGCATATTTTTTACACATATATTGCAATCTTTAAAATTTATTGTAAGAATGATGAAAACTTGCAAACATTCTGTTTGCTATAGAAGGCATCATAACAATAGATTTTTTCATATGAACAATGTCTTTAGAGAGGGCAGTTTTTCCCATATTCAAGGACGGCTTTACATGGGGACATAGACAATGCGGTTGGGGATTGGGTATAATTCCCGCAACAACCCATTATATTGAAATTATTAAAATATTCTTAATTTAAAACTATAGGAATCCCATGAGTCACTGTACCATGTGAAAAATGAGAATGAAAAAGGAAATATTTCTCAGCAAATAATTCTAATGATAAGACTAAAAACCATAACCAAACTTTACTAGGATAAGTGACCCTAATCCCAAAATATAAAATGGCACTCTAATTGAACTAATAATAACCCACAACCCAACTCCATCATTTTAACTTTTGCACAACACTGTACATGGAGTGAGTTGGGTCAATATTATTTTGATCCATTTCGAAAGGTTAGAAGTCCTTAGACTGAATTGGTTCATAAACTTTAAAAGGTTGGGTTGGGTAAACCTTTTGATAGATAAACTTAATATGCTTTGATCCATCAAAGTAAAGGTTATTATTATTAATTCACATTAATATACTAACAGATCATACCATAAGAATATATAAAATTAATAAAGTACAGGAGGTAACACTGTTTATAGTACATCTACATAATATTATAAGAAAATTAACAATACTTTAATCAAAATTACAATTTCCAAAAATGCGCCTACAAGGATTGTCTACTTATCTTCTAGAAAGTTTTCTTTTGCCTAAATCTGAAAAAAAAAATTGTTGTAGATTTGGAGGAGTATATTAAAAATATTCAAAAGTATATACAAAAAAAAAACTCTTATTAAGAAAGGAAACAAATTATTTATGATGGACCAAAAAACTTCTTCTCACAAAAAAAGGAGAGGATGTGAAAGACATTGCCAAGAGAGAGCCCAGTAAACCACTCTCCTTCTAACTTAATGCCTATTCAAAAACTCTAGCAGAAGCCTCTAACATGAAATTGTCAACAAGAAATTGTTTTTTTCTTTCTTGGTACAGAGTAACTCTTAAATTAAGAGAAATGCAAATGAAGCTCCAAACTAAGCCTACATCTTAAAGACAAAGTACCTGTGTGAAAATACTCTAACAAACCAAATTCGTTACACAGATTTAGAAGCAACATTCATCTCAAAAATCATTAAAATTTTAATAGAAAATATAGCTCAAATTCAATAGTGCAAAAATCTACAAGAGAAAGGATCGTTTAGAATACATACAAAGAGAGGTCATATACTTTTTCATATTTTTTGAATGTTAAATCTTCTATAAATTTTCTTCTTTATTAATCTACTAGAGTTGATGTGAATCTAAGGAGATAATCTGCAACTCTTCCAAGATTTTGTAAAAGAACCAAAACCTCTTCCAAGATTTCGGTCCACCAACTATAAACCATAATCCCGCTTTTTTCCCTCTACCTTCCCCCAAAATGATTCAATGAAAAAGAAAAAGAGAGAGTAAGAAGAAACCTTTGCGCCACTGGAGCTACCGCTGTGCAAGAAACGGAAGACAACTGCGAAACGGAGTGAGATAGAGCAAGAACAAAGTCAAGAGAATGAGATCGATGGGCGACGGGTGTTGGCGTGCTGTTGTGCGACTCTGGTTTCGTGAGGTAATGGTTTCTAGTGAGGAAATTTTGGGGGAAGGGTGTTCGCGGGAAAGGAAATTTTGGGGGATTGCACAAGGTGATGGTTTCAGATTTCACTTTTTAGATGCTGGGTTCACTTTTCAGACGCAGGGTTCAAATTTTTCATTTGGTTTATGAATTGCTTTTTTTGTTTATCATTTTTCTTTATCACTTTTGTGTATTGCAAGAGAACTATTAGTCAGACTTTCACAAATATGAAATAAAAGAAGATTTAATCAATAGATAAAGACATAAAACGTTTAGTTGAATTAGCGGGAAAGAGACAATATACTTCCAGGCACTTGATTTTTAGCATAACGCCCAACATATTTATTTATTTTAAATTAGATAGAATTAGGTGAGTATAATTTGATATATTTTAATTAAAGAACATAAATATATTATAATTTTTATTTTTTTATATATATTCTATTATATGCCTATCATGTGAAAATATTAGATTCTAATTAATTATGCTCTATTTCATTTTTTTATTATTAGTGTTCTTTTTTAATATTTTAAAAATGCTCTACTTCATTTTTTTTGTTATTCTATTATATGGCTATTACACATGTGAAATGAGAATGTTTTGATTTTTCAAAGATATATATGTTTTCCATTTTAATTTTAAAAATTTAATTTATCAATTTAGTATTTAATTAAAAATTAACTTATATTAAAAAAAATTTAAATTTATTTTATTAGTAAATAATTAACTTTTATTTATTTTATAACTAAAAATACAATTTAATTTTTTTTACAATGAATAAACACACCCATCGAAACACTCCTTAACTGTGAGAAAGTAACGTTCAAAAGTGTGAGAAAAGATTTTACTACTTTCTGTGGCGACCTTAGGTCGTCATTGAAAACGAATTCTCAACTTTTAGTGGCGACCTCGTCTAGGTCGTCATTGAAAAGTTAGCTTTCAATGGCGACTCATGAAAGTCGTCACTGAAAGTAATTTTCAGTGACGATTTTTCTATTTGCCACAGAAAAGTCATCACTGAATTTCTTATTTCTTGTAGTGTCTGACTTTAAATTGGAGCGTCCCCCCTTTAATTTAATTTTTGAAAGTCAAAGAAAAAATAAACAAATTGGATAACACTCTCCGGTTATGTTTGGCTAAGAGAGCTTCATTAAAAATCTTTAATATTCTTTATATATATATATATATATATATATATATATATATATATATATATATATTAAATAAAGCTACACAAATTTATATGTAATGATTATTAAGAATATAAAAAATGGATCTCCCTACCTCTTTATGTTCGTTTAAAGCAATGAAACGGAGTTATATCTCGTGTTATTTAGTTTGGGAAATTAAACTTTGTTTATTAGAGCACATAATTAAGAATGAGAATCACATTTTTCATATTTAATTTATCACCAATATTCTTAGAAATATTTTGCAACATTTTATAATTTTTCAAAAATTCTGTTACATTTTTTTACAGATAAATATTTTTATGTATTTATTATTTTATATATTAAATATGTCTATAATATTTATTTATTTCATTTTAGTATATAATATTTATTTTCTACATTTTTATTTTAGTATATAATCTTTTTGATGGAATTTATGGACACTTGGAAACTACTATTTACAAATCCAACTAGAGATATTAACGTGGAAGAGAGAAAGTTTTCTCCTTCAATATCAATTTGAAAGAAAATAGAGAGACTAAGCATTTACAATAACAATTTCTTCATTGAAATTATTATAGATAATTTGACACTTAAGATTGTCACTAATAAAAAATATATGCGGCTAAAAGCATCTTATTGTTGCAGCATGTCGCAATTCGTAATTTACTCGAGTGTTAGAATTTATGATCCTTAATTCTTGTTGCTGTTAGGTGTTGCTAATCGTAACAACACCCTTAACTTTGCTTATGATCATTCAGAGGAACTGTGATGCATTTACTGTAATAATTAAACAAGGTGCGAAGCCTGGTGAAGGTGGAAAATTGCCTCGGAAAAAAGTTAGCACTTATATTGCAAGGTTGAGAAATTCTAAACCAGGGGTTCCTCTTATATCTCTACCTCCTTATCATGAAATTTATTCTATTGAAGATCTTGCTCAATTGATTTTTGATCTTCATCGGGTGATTCTTGCATTTTGTATCTACATATTTCCTTGGAATAAAATCTAGAATATTGAGGAAAATTCTCCATGGTTTTCGAGTTAAATAGATGAACCTTAAGGCCAAGATATCAGTAAAACTGGTAGCTGAATCTAGAATTGGCACTGTTGCATCTGGGGTTGTAGCATCCGTATTATTTGTGCTGTACTAATACTTAATACTTTTTAGATAATATTTTCCATCTTGTGTTAAGCATGATTGTCATAATGTGATTAAGTTGTAATGTATGCTGATGTACCAATCCTTTTTAACTTGCAAACTAGTGATTGATTCTTTAGTTCGTTGCCTTTTGCAAACAACTTCAAATGACAGTCATCTATGGCTGAAGCTCACGAGCTTCTGTATACCCCCCCCCCCTTTTTCTTCTTTCTTTTATGGTTAGTAAAGTGTCACTGTCTTCAAGTTTGTGCTATAAATGAATTTTTTTGGTCCCACTCAAATGGTGGCAGCTATGAACTTGTGAAATTTTATTGGTTCTGTAAAGGATATCTTCTCCTTCTTTATTTATCTCTATATCTTTCTTTAATGAAATTATTATTTTTCTAAAATTTTTTCTAACATTTCTGAATATTTTTAGTGCACCTTTTAGCGAAATAATTATATTTTGTGATTGCCTCTCAGATTTTAGGATCGTAATGCCTGGGCATCACCTTCTTCTGGTGTCTATGCCCAACACACTAACAAGAAGTAATCATGGAAAAGGTGGTTCAAGAGTAAGCAAGACTCAACAGGAAGCAGAAGAGAATTCAAAGGTTGCTATTGTTTTCTCTGCTCTGAAACCATTTTTTTTAATGAAATATTAATTTAACATTTTATGGAGTTTCCATTTATGCTTTTTTTTTTCTCTACAGTTATGGGAGTTCCTCATTGACTGTGGTCGGGTTATTGATATGTTTTAGTAAGTTGTTTTCTATTTAGGATAAACCTGGGTTTTCTTATTTGAATCCAATCTTAAAATTTCGAACAATAGTCTCTTTGTTGTCACTTGATTATTGATTAATCTATTATTAGAAGTTCCCCCGGTAGACCATTTTTTGGAAGGGAATGGAGGCATTTTGTTTGACATTGGTTTTCCCAAAATTGCTATTTTAATAGAAATATAGTCACCACCGAAAGCTTGTTTTCTTATAGTGATGGAAATGAAAATAGTGGATTTTGTGATAATATAACATTCTTCAGAATTAAAAAAAATTGCAAACTAATCGCCTCTTAAATTTTCTTTTTCCCTCTCACATTCTTAGGAATAGTTTGATTAGACCATAATTTTCGTCATGATATTTTAAAGAGTAGAGTATTATTTTAGTTCTTTATGTTTGTAGTGAAATTCGATTTAGTTATAAGTTTTCTTTTTTAGTTCAAAAACATCTCAAAACATTTCAAAAACTACCCATCTTCCCCAAAAACTTGTATGAATTACGTCCACCATGGACATCCCTATTGTTAAGTCCCTATTCCTTCAAAAAACTTATGATGCTCTCAAAGATCTTGTTATTCAATTCCTAAAAGTTTCAGTTCTAGATTGGATTTTCTATGACTTTGTTTTTTGTTGGCTACCTCCAATAGCATCTAAGCTTGGGATTTCCCATGCTCAATTTTCTATCCTTCCTTTGTGGAACATAGATTTCTTTGGTAAAAAACAAGCTTCCAAAACTATATATAGAAACCCAACGGAAATTATAGTCCTTCCCAAATGGTTTTTATTCCTTTCCAATGTTGCAATTTGACCCTATGAGTTGAAGAGGGTCATGAACTTATTAAAAGTTTCCCCAAGGTTTCTGAGGACACGCCACCCCTTCCTTCAATTGAAGGCTGAGAAGTGATATCCATATGAAATTTTTGTTATTTTAATTAAAATTTGCAAGCACACCAATGAATTGAAGTATGTGTTTAGTGGTAATCGAGGTTGACCCACGTGGATTGTCAATTGAAAAGAGACTCTAATTTAAACCCTGAATAAATAATTCTAACCTAGTTGTCTGAATGTTTATTTTATAAGAATAATATTAAACTAAGTATGCAATAAACTTATGTTCTCAAATTAACTTAGAATGTGTTCGAACTAAAAATGTATGCTAAGATTAGGGGATCTATTTTTGGTGTATTAAATAAAAAACTCAATTCTTTTTTTTACTCAATTGGAATCTTCATATGAATGAAGTTCTATTCAGAAGATATATTATCTTAAGCTCACATTGGCTTGTATATGAATTACATTTTCTTCCTTTTTATTGTATTACTAATAATTGGGCCATTCTTGTAAAATATATTCAAACATATATTGTGCCAATCGTCATATTATTTACAATAAATCAAGATTATTTAAACATTTATTGTGTTAAAAATTGTCTACAATGGGTCAATATTCATACTTTACAAGATTAAATATGAGAGTATGTGAAATGAAGAAGATTATTAACATAACAAAAAATAGGTAGCAAACACCACAAGCAAACGTGGATTCAGTGGCGACTTGGAGGAGTCATCACTAAAAATCCATGCTTTAGTGACGACCTTGAATGGTCGTGACTAATGCATAGTTTGTTGATTCCGTGGCGACTTGAATGGTTGTCACTAAATTCCAAAGTAAAAAATAACCAGGCTTTTCTTCCTTCTCTCGCACTATTTGTTAACTCTAATTCAGTAGAGTTATTGTATGGCTTTCTCATGCTTATTACTCTGCATTTTGGCTGATTTAGTATTAATTCCCCTTGATTTGATATTGTGTTTGTATCTCCTGAATATGAGAACACCCATCGTGCCTGATTATAAAATTCAGTGGGCATTGCAGGACAAAGGGGTTACAAACCGAATTATGCTGGGCATTTCTTTAGCTGAATGATATTAGGTGCATGCTTGGGAGTTGATACTGTATGGTACGCTATAGGTAGGCTGAGCACTTGGTGCTGCAGCAAGTGCTGCTTCCACTACCTAGCGTGGAAGGAGGAGCACTCGGTTGCCATAACAGAAGTTGTCTCTGCTATTGAAGGTGGAGGAAAAGGCGCTGGTAGAAGTGCAAGCCAGAAAGGGAAAAAGCTAAAAAGGAGCCACACCACCGGGACCACAGATATACGTAAAAAGAGACATACACACGGGGATACAGAGAAAAAAGAGAAACACGCAGAGCAGCCCCTAATTTCTGACGGGAACATACAAAAGAGGGAGATATTGTTCCATTGGGAACCCATCGGGCAAGGGTGTAGACGCTACTGGCTGGGCTAGACAAAGGAGCAGCTAGACGTGGGAGAAAAATGATACTTCCATAGAACTCTTCTTTCCTTTCGTGCTTTTGTTATTTTTGTTGCCTCTGTTTCTACTATATTTTCCTCCTTGCATTATGGTTGTTCTAATGTTTTTAGTTGTAATTAACTTGGATATGATGTTGGGCTAAGCCTCTAGCTAGGTTTGCAAATGGGTTGTTGTGACCTTTAAGCATATTTTTAGTAAATGAATGACTCTTTTGTAGTATTACTTTTGATATTCAAACTGATCATTGCATTTCTTAAATTTCTACTGTTGAATGACCCTTAATAGTAGAATACTGGAACTGACATTTAACCTAGAAGGGTAAATGGAGCTTAGACTAAGTTTGAATGTTACGGGTTGGTGAAAAATCAAAGCATAACTAATATAGGAATATATAGTTGTCCCGTATGACCCAATATTTTCATACCATCAAGTGTAGTCCTCGAGGTTAGATTTATATAGGAATGTATGAAACTAACCTTAAGAATGACAGGGAATGGTAGTTTGGAAGGAACCCATTCAAAATGTAAAACTGGTCACTGGAGCGATTGCTATAGCAAAATTGAAGCAAACAAGTGCAGGAGTTCATGACAACCCTGAAGCAACCCTAGTTGTCATTATTATATGATTTTCTTCTGTTAACCTAGCGGGTCACAAAATCTCATTTCAGAGTTCCTTATTTTGTGCTTGAATCAAAATTTTCTTTACTACTAACATTTTTGCTACAACATTCACGGGTCAATCTACTATAAATGATTTTTGGTTACAATTCCTCGTGGGATGATACTCACTCATCACTGTATTACTTGGTTGTGATACGTACACTTGCGTGTTACATTGTTTATATTGCATATATATATATATATATATATATATATATATATATATATATATATATATATATATATATATATATTCCAAAGCAACACTATTCTTGTTTTCACTTAGGAAACTCCCTCCTAATCACAAAACTCACCCCCTCCCACTCAGAAAACTAGTTCCCTCCCTCATTCTCTGGCTCTCGGACCTTACTTGCAAAATCGCTTCCTGCTTCCTTCCCTCTCTCTCTCATAGCTCCCTAAGAAACTGCTCTCGGACCCTTTCTACTCGTTGTGCTTGGCAAGATAACCCTACCATGAAACTGTTCATTTCATTTCCACCATCGGAGAAGCTTAGGCTACGTACATCCACCATCGGAGAACCCACTGTGAAGTGTTTGAGGTAATGTCACTTTCTTATATAATTCTTCTTCGAATTTCTATATGTTTTGATTCAATTTGGGGGGTTTTCTCTTCATTCGAAATTAGCTAACTTTGAATGTTGTTTCATATTACCTAGAACTCAAAGATATGCATACTCATGAATTGTATACCGTAAGTGCTACAATTGAAAGAATTCCAGAGTTTGTGCTGTAGTATATGACATATTCTTCTCTTTTTATATAGTGATGAAGAGTAATAGACTCAGTTTAGTAGTCGAGTGTTCCTTGTTCCAAAAGCTAGTCCTAGATTCAGAATTATATTTGTTGCTTGAATATCCTACATAAGTCATAAAAATAACTTTGCCATGCACGTCACATTGGTCCCCTAGGGAGATGAGTGTGACATTTTAGTGACACCACTAGGGATAATTCAAGAATTAAATTTGGAAAATGTATTTATATAGTTATTTTATATCCATGCTTAATTACTTCTCTTTACAAGATTTGATAAACCACTTATGTTCTAGATGTATGCTTAGGATTTTCTATGAATCCACATCTGCGGATAAAGGATACAACATTTAGAAACTAAGGAATTTACCAAGATACAAGGAAAATCTTGGAATAATATTCATAACTGAATATATAAGTTTTAACTTGTTTACACGTAGTAGGCCTTTTACAGGCATAATTAAAATTGGCCGACTAGTTAACTTCTAATAGCCTTCTAATTCTACCATGATCTTAAACTTAATTTAAAAAACCCAATAATGTAATATCCTGTAATTTTTATTTTTAAATAATAATGTTTTGCTATAAAAAATATATTTTTATTTTTTTAAAATGATTATGTTTTGCTAAAAGCAAGTATACTTTTAATTAAAATAATTATTGTTTTGTTTAAATTAATTATATTGACCTCTAATAAATTTTTGTTTTATTTTTAGAAATATTCTTTCTTTTATTATGTATAAAGATATTTATTTTGTGATTTGTTTTATTAAAATTTTTATCAAGAAAAGTCATGATTTAAGAGTTCAACTAAATTTTTATAAGAATGTAAATTTTTAAAAAATTGAGATATTTTAAGATGAAAAATAGTATTTATATGTATATAATAAAAATAAAAATAAAAAATAACATTTTAATTATTAAATAATAATAAAAAAAGGGGGAGGGGGATACGGATGCGAATAGGAATGCGAAATTCGATTTTTGTAACCGATGAATAGTATGAATAGTGTAAATAGTAACTTTCATTTTTCTCTCTAGATCTGGAGTGTCTATTGGTTTCCGATCTTAAAACTAAGGGTATCACTAGATTTAGGACCGAGTATCACATCAGATCGAAAGTAGAAAATCTGGAGTGTCTATTGACTGAACAATTTTTCAAATCAGCCGCGAAATTGCAGCAGATCGAAAGTAGAAAATCTTAGAAAAAGTAAGTTCTAAAACTTCTATTTAGAGATCTCAAATTGAAAATCTAACAACGTAGATGGATTTAGGAGCTGGATAAACTTTAGGATATGAATTTTTTTTGAACATCTGACAACTTTTTGTGCGTCGTGAACAGTAAATCTGGCGGGTATGAATAATGATTTCTGACGACGAATAGTATTTTCTGATCATGAACAGTGACCAGGGTTGACCAAGCTCTCGGGGTTATTTTCTAGGTTTTTGAACCCTTCAGATACATTTTTGAGTTCTATTTGATAAAATTGGGATTGAAAAAGTGCATTTTAGAGCTGTCCAATTTGGGGCCCTTATTTTGTGAGTAGATAATTCTTTCTATGACTTACCCCATGCTCTTCTTGAAAATAAAATGTATAATTGGTTTTGTTTAAAAATTATTTATTCTACCATAAGTTTCTGAAATGTGTTAAAATACATGTTTTGTTTACGAACTGGCACATAGTTCAAGAAGAGTATGGTTTTACAAATAGATTTTGAAACTCATTGAATATGTGGTTCTAAATGTATTTATCATTATTTAGTAAAGTGAATATTATGTGTATGAGGCATTGATTTGTAAAACTATAAAGTTGCTTATTATGATTGAATGGCAAGCATAAAGCTCATGGCGAGTTGCTTGATAATTATACATTGCATTTGATGAATATGATTTATATATATGTATTTATATGTTTGGATGAATATTGACGGGTTGTATGGCTTGTGACGGTACCGAGTAGGGGACGCCCTATTAGCCTAAATGAGCCAAGGGAGGGCCACTCCAACCGGGTGACAATGGTAATGTGAGGAGGCAGATGGGTGATGAACTTACATTCCCTTATTACTATTGTGACTGTAGTCGATCGCTCACTATACGTATAGCAAATGAATGAATTGAGTGTATTAAGAGCTGTAACATATTTGAGTATTATGTAAAAAGAATAGATTTTCAATGCATTTATAGTATGATAATTATGCATCAACAAAAGTTATGACTTTATCTCAAAAGTTTAGTATTTTACTATAGCTTATACAGTTGAGCATAACAACATTTGTTTAATGATCATACAATGTTGAATATGGTTTTAGATATCTGAATATCCTTTTATTTGAGAATATTTAAAATACGGGTCCCATATGGATATACTTTTGAACTGTATTTTCTGTGAGAAATTTTAAAATATGAGTAAATCCATATGCTGACCTAAGAGGTCATAGGAGGTATTATTTGTTCATTGAGTTGTGAAACTTACTACACGATATTTTCACATTTTTCATATAAAAATATAGAGTCTGATTTTGCAGATAGGTGATCAGTTAGGTGACATATTCTTTGGGTAAGTCTACATTGTTTCCAAGGCTTATAGTTTTGAATTATATTGTGTTTGTATTCTAGAGTGTGCTCTGAACGCCACAAGTAGGATCACTACTTCTGTTATTACTTTGATATTTATACCTTGGTCTGTATAATGTGTATACATGAGAGAATCTATATGTATCTATTTCTATGATAAAAAATAGTGCTATGCATGTTATGGTAAATATCTAATTGTGGAAATAAATGTTTGTTTTACGTGCCGTAAGTTGGGGGCGTTATGTATAGATTATAGATAGTTAAAGGAAATTGAAACTTGGAATATAAAGGAAATTGAAACTATATAGAATCCATCAGCAGCACCTGAAGTATAAATATGTCCAGCTCAAATCCATACGAAAGGTCCTATTGATGAATCCTTCGCTGCGATTATGTATAGATTATAGAAAATTAAATATGATGACAATATGGAATAAATACTCATTACCTTATATAGATGATTTGTTTGACTAGCTACATGGTACTCAACGTTTTTCAAAAATTGAATTGATTTGAGATTTGGATATCATCAATTAAGGATAAGGGAAGAGGATATTCCAAAAAAAAAATCTTTTAAGACTCATTATGGGCATTATGAGTTCTTAGTTATGTCATTTAATTTGACAAATATCCCAGCTGCATTCGTAGATTTAATGAATAGTAATTAAATCATCCCTGGATCAATTTGTTATTATATTTATTGATGATATACCAGAATATTCCAAGAGTTCAGAGGATCATAAGTAACATTTAAAGATAGTTTTACCATCTCTAAGGGAGTATGGTTGGTAAGGATGGTATCCAAGTAGACCTAAAGAAAGTAGAAGCGGTACAACAATGGCATGTCCTACTACAGTTACAGATGAAGATTCAAATCTAACTTACGCTTTCCACAGTTGTCTGTTGTCCATTCTATTCGAACCATAGTTAGATCATGTACATGAACATATGCTTGCAAAGCATCAATTAACTCCTTAGCATTTGAAGCCGAGATGAGAATTTTTTGTGCTGAGTGTGAGATAAACCTTTGTTCCATAGCCTGATTAAGAAAAGGCAACAGACCATCAAAGAAGTGGTTAACATTTAACAAATTTATCAGTTTGTGATGTATATTCAGTTGTGCCCAATAGACTATTTGGAAAATCTCCTCTAAATTACTAAAACCCCTTGGTAAGGCAATGAAGGCATTAACATTGGTCATCATTCTAGCTATGCGCTCATACATGGAGACTGCTCTAAATTCATCCCTAACTATTTTTCCTAAGATATTTGATACAACTAGAGCTGTAGGAATAATACCTAGAACTTGACATCCTCCTACATGTACAGCTGTAGACACACATCCTATTAACCCACGGTTACCTCCACCATATACGAAATGAAGTTTTCTCCTAGCTAGCACCATACCCAAATTTTGTGATGCTTTCACTTACTCCCCCCTCATCTTTTCTAGGACTAAAACCACAAAAGACACAAATATTTCAAAACTGACGGAATGTGGTTTCCTCCATAATTGCACTCTCCCTAGCCAGCACCATACCCAAATTTTGTGATGCTTTCACATACTCCCCATCTTTTCTAGGACTAAAACCACAAAAGACACAAATATTTCAAAACTAACGGAATGCGGTTCCCTCCATAATTGCACTCTCCCTAACTTTGAGTATGAAGGTAAAGATACTAACGTATGCATTTATAGAACTCAGAGAAGGGCATACTTATAATAGCTATGCGAATAGGCTGGCTAAATTAAAGGTGAAAATTTCAAAAATGACGGCAAGCATGTATATGTACAGTAGTTGTGACTGTGACCCATATTAAGAGAATAAGGTTAAGATATAACCAAAAATTTGTCTTTTCTTTGTTGTCTTTGATGAAGCATTGATGTCTTGATCCTTATAAAAAAGTTGTAGATGATAGGCGTAATTGTAAAAGAAAAGAGTGAAAATGCAAACAAGTTAATTGTTGAAGAGGGAAAATCAAATGGTTTATTTTGTTTTCCTAATGTTCTTGTTAATCGACTATCATTATTATAAGTCAACTAGCTATTTTGAGAATTTTTAATTTGAACTGGTTTATTTTATAGTTGATTGATTACATTCATTTTGAAGCAATCAACTGCATCCTACTAGTTAACTATGTATTCTTTGTTTTTTACAGACTTTATAAGTTCAGAAATGTTTCTTTTCCATTGAATACTAACAGTTTTAAAGTAGATTTTGGCACATATATTCAAAATTTGTGGCCACCAATTTTTGCCGAAATAATGGCTAAATTTTGTTTATAGATTTTCAAGAATTAAGGCCACCGATTTTAATTTTTTTTCAATACTTTGTTCAAATTTTTGACTTTCTATTTTGGCACCATTCTTTATTATGCTTTTTGTCTGCTCTACTGCATTCTCCCTTATTAATGTTTGGCATTAAATGCAAAGTTCTTTTCCCTCATTACAAGAAAAGTTAATTTCTTTTCTTTGAAACTTAGCTATTATGGTGTCCAAGTAGTTAGTAGGTTAAAGTATAGAGATTTTGAAAGAATTTATCTAACAAAGAAAGTATTTAAAAAAAATCTTTATATTAAGTATGTATAACTGTGTAAGTTGGCAGATTATGTGCAAATTAGAAAAAATAATGAGTTTACAGTATATACTGAATGAGTATTAAGATATGAAGAACACCTAAGTTTACCTAATGTGGTTGAGAAGGGAAAGGAAAATAATTTGAGAACCCTGTTAGAAAATAATGTAAAGCGATCAAGGTATGTATGTTAAGGGTTTATACCATGCTAGGTTAAGTCTAGTATCTAGGATGTATCGAGGATGTGAATTATGTTGAGATTGGAAATTCACGTGTGAATAATTGTTGAGAAAAGAGATTTTAGAAGAAGCCATAGATTGTGAATATGGATAACCTGAGGCAATAAGGATATACTAAGATATGAAAGAATTGTACTAGTATAATGGTAAAAAGAAGATACAAGTGAGATATTTTTTGTTGTTTGGTATGTCAACAAGTAAGAATTGAATATATTGTTTCAAGAGAGCTAATCAGGAAGCTTAGGGTCTTAGATAGATTATAGTATAGCTGATAATAAATCTGAATGATATGTTTACGAATTAGAAGTTATGCTTCAGGTATCTTTATATAATTTTGGTAAAAGTTGGGAGAAATTATTTGTCCTCAATTGAACTGGCTCATATAAGTAATTATTATGCCAACATACAAATGGCACCCTTTGAGGTTTATATGAAAAAAAAGCATTGTAGGTCATCTAATAGGTGATTGAGCTAAGTGAAGCTAAGCTTTTGGGATCTAATTTGGAATGACATGCAATAGAAAGAGTATAAACAACAAAAGAGAAGTTATTGGTAGCTAAAGCAAGCATAAATATTGTGTTGATGGTAAAAGTCAAGACTTAAATTTGTAGTGGGCTAACTTATATTCTCAAAAATTTCTCCTATGAAAGGAGTGATGAGATTTGGAAAGAAAGGGAAGTTGAATCCTCGATATATAGACTCTTTTTGAATCTTCGATAGGGTAGGTGTTGTAGCATATCGCATCGCCTTGCCACCAGAGCTGAGTGATGTTTAACCAATTTTTTACGTATTAATATTAAGGAAGTACCTATCAGATTCTTCTCATGTTATCTAATTTTAAGAAATTCAGTTGGATAAGAATTTGGCTTAATTATGAGTAAAAATTGATGTCTATTGTTGACCGATAAGTGAAGAACTTATGGTTGAAGGAAATCCCTTCAGTTGAGGTTATATGAAAAAAAATCACACAAGTGAAGAGATTTCCTAGAAAGTAAAAATGATATACAAAAAAGAGATATCCCCAATTGCATAAGTAATGGGGTTCATAACTGTAATTTGTGCCTTGACTTCATTCCTTACTTACGAAAGGATGGTTTGAAATTTGGGGACCGATTTTCTTAAGGGTAGAAGAATGTAATATCCTGTAATTTTTATTTTTAAATAATAATATTTTGTTATAAAAAAATATATTTTTATTTTTTTAAATGATTATGTTTTGCTAAAAGCAAGTATACTTTTAATTTAAATAATTATTGTTTTGCTTAATATAATTATATTGACCTATAATAAACTTTTGTTTTATTAAAATTTTTATCAAGAAAAGTCATGATTTAAGAGTTAAACTAAAGTTTTATAAGAATGTAAATTTTTAAAAACTTTTGGGATATTTTAGGATGAAAAATAGTATTTATATGTATATAATAAAAATAAAAAATAATAAAACTTAAAAATTTAATTATTAAATAATAAAAAAAAAGAAAAAGGGGGAGGGGGAGACAGATGCGAAGAGGAATATAAAATTCGATTTCTGTAACCGATGAATAGTAAGAATAGTGTAAATAGTAACATTCATTTTTTTCTCTATATCTGGAGTACCTATTGACTTCCGATCTCAAAACTAAGGGTACCACTAGATTCAGGACAGAGTATACTATGTTTTGAACGAACAATTTTTCAAATCAGTCGCAAAATCGCTGCAGATCGGAAGTAAAAAATCTTAGAAAAAGATAAGTTCTTAAACTTTTATTTAAAGACCTCAAATTGAAAATCTGACACCGTAGATAGATTCAGGAGCTAGACAAACCTTGGGATATGAATTTTTTCGGACATTTGACAACTTTTTGTGCGTCGTGAACAATAAATTCGATGGGTATTAATAGTGATTTCCGGTGGTGAATAGTATTTCGTAGTCGTGAACAGTGACCAGCATTGACTAAGCTCCCGTGGTCATTTCTCAGGTTTTTAGACCCTACGGATGCATTTTTAAGGTCTATTTGATCAAATTGGGATTGGAAAAGTACATTTTAGGGATGTCCAATCTGGGACCCTTACTTTGTGAGTAGATAATTTTTTCTATGACTTACCCCATGCTCTTCTTAAATTTAAAATGTATAATTGGTTCTGTTTGCAAATTATTTATGCTATCATAAGATTCTAAAATGTGTTAAAATATCTATTTTGTTTACGAATTGGCACATAGTTCAAGAAGAGTATGATTTTGCAAATAGATTTTGAAACTCATTGAATATGTTGTTCTAAATGTATTTATCATTATTTAGTAAAGTGAATATTCTATGAATGAGGCATTGATTTGTAAAACTATAAAGTTGCTGATTATGATTAAATGGCAAGCATAAAGCTCATGTTGAGTTGCTTGATAATTATACATTGCATTTGATGAATATGATTTATATATATATGTATTTATATGTATGGATGAATATTGACGGGTTGTATGGCTTGTGACGGTACCGAGTAGGGGACGCTCTATTAGCCTTAGTGAATCAAGGGAGGGCCACTCCAACTGGGTGATAGTGGTAATGTGAGGAGGCAGATGGGTGTTGAACTCACATTCCCTGATTACTATTGTGATTGTAGTCGATCGCTCACTATGTGTATAGAAAATGAGTGAATTGAGTGTATTAAGAGTTGTAACATATTTGAGTATTATGTAAAAAGAATAAATTTTCAATGTATTTATAGTATGATAATTATGCATCAACAAAATTTATGACTTTATCTCAAAAGCTTAATATTTTACTATAGCTTATACAGTTGAGCATAACAACATTTGTTTAATGATCATACCATGTTGAATATGGTTTTAGATATCTGAATATCCTTTTATTTGAGTTGAAATATGGGTCTCATATGGATGTATTTTTGAACTGTATTTTCTATGTGAAAAATTTTAAAATATGAGTACATCCATATGCTTACCTAAGAGGTTATAGGAGGTATTATCTGCTCACTGAGTTGTGAGACTTACTACACGATATTTTCACATTTTTCTTATAAGAATACAGAGTCTGATTTTGCAGATAGGTGATCAGTTAGGTGACATATTCTCTGGGTGAGTATACGTTGCTTCAAAGGCTCACAGTTTTGAATTATACTGTTTTTTTATTCTAGAGTGTGCTCTGAACGCCACAGGCAGGATCACTGCTTCTGTTGTTACTTTGATATTTATACCTTGGTCTATACATGGGAGAACCTATATGTATCTATTTCTATGATAAAAAATAGTGCTATGCATGTTATGATAAATATCTAATTGTGGAAAAAAAATGTTTGTTTCACGTGCCGTAAGTTGGGGGCGTTACAAATAAAGTCTCCAAAATTTATCACTATGGAAATTACATAAAAATTATTAAAAATTAACAGTTAATTATTATTGAACCTCATTTGTCTTGGATCAGTTTTTCCTAGTATATTAACCAGGATATGTTGAGTTATGCCATAGATGCCTGCTCTAAATGTCAGTCATTGAGAGAGATTATAATTAGATGGATTTTATTCTGTCATCTTATTGAATTTTGGGAATTTATCTACATCACTTTTTAATTATAGTATCTTAATGAATAATGAATAGAACAGATGAATTTGACCTACGATAGTTGTGTTTGATCTTTTAATTTGTAGACAAGTTAAATAATTTGATGGTATATTGTTAACGCAGGGAGCACTTAAAGTATTCATGTCAAGTCATGGATTTGTCTATGAACCATGTGTACCTCATGAATCAATCTCATTTTGGCAGAGGTTAGATCTCAATGGTTTAAAAGTTGACTATAAGTTATATTCATTAGAGTAGTTAATCTTTGGACTACACATTCTAATATCTTGATATTTGCTTATAGGTTATATTGCTTATTTGGATTATGTTGTCAAGTTTTATATTCCCTTTTCTTCTTTTGTTGTTTTTTATGTTATTGTTTCTAATATGAAGTTTGTCAAGTTGCCTAAAACCATAATTAGGGCTTTGTAAGTGCAATGTACTTATAAATTAAAAGTAGAATTATAAAATGTTTTCGAAACCTACTTAAAGGTTATACTCTTGAAGAAGGTTTTGGGTTTAGCTATTTGTAGATTCAAGAGAAGAGAGTCTTCCCAAACTTTACTTACTAGTAACTGCATCTAATGTTAGCCATCTTGTCAATTCATTTACTGTGGTTTAAAAGTTCTGATTTGCTTGATGCTTTCTGAATTTAACACATAGTAGCATCCATAAATTTGCTTATGCTTAGAATTCCTTACATATTTTCCTAGCTATTATCCTTCACTACATTTTGTACTCTCCATACTTATATGGCACTGCATTTCCTTACTATGAATTATGTAGCATGGTCTTTTTGTTAATTTCCTCTTACATTTGATTATTATGTTTCACAAGAAGCGGTTGGAGAAGAACCAAAGATGACATAATTTTCTTTCTTTTTCCTTCAATTTCTTCTTTTCTTTTTTATCTCTCAACACCTAAGGATACCTTAGGAATTTTACTCATATATATTGTATAAAACATGTTTGAGGCATATCTATTTAATATCTTACACTAGGTTGTAGGTACATAAAAGCTCGAACCTACTCTCACTTGGATGCTTACTTACTCCCTTTTGGTGATTTTGCTGAAATATGCATATTTGGGTGTCTTTCGCTCAATTTATTATTTTTTGAAATATATTTAAAGATTGTAATTTTCACTAGGAAGTTATTTTTTATTCTAAATATAATCTCATTTATTTAAATGAATTATCTTCTTTCTAGACTTTTGTAGCATAATGTTTTGTGGTACTCTTTGCAATTATTCAGTCAACTCTCATTGTATAATAGCTCGATTGCTGCTAGTGGTAAATTTTATTAGTTGAAATGGGTACTAAATTAGTCTTATGTATATGGTTTAGTGGGGATCTAGAATAGACTATATATATTAACATCACATCAATAATTTGTATATGATTAAATAGCTCCCTTTCCATATACTTGCATTTCGAGATTGAAAATTAGTAGTTTTTTACTGCATGAAAAAATAAAATTTAATGATAATTTTTGTGTGACAATGTTCACTTTTATTTGTCTTCTTTTTTGTATCTTACAACTGGGTTTTTTTCTGTTTTGTGTGTATAATTGGAATTGATAAAAAGTTAACCTTTAGCACATTGGTAAAGTATAACTTATTAACCGCATGAAGAATTAGAGAAACTGATAGAGCAAAACAATATAAACACATCTGCTATATTCAATTTAGTCAATCATTCACCATAGAAATAATAATTCATAATCCAAAATTATTAATCTTATTTGCCTCTTAAATCATAATGATGAAAAATTTGTTCAAAATATGATTCAGCAATAGATTGAAACAATGAAATCACTAGTGTGTACCCTAGATATCAATTGAAACAATCTTGGGAATAAACCTTGAATTCTTAATTAAGAGTTAAATAAATCTTTATTTTCTTACAAAGAGTTTTACCCTTTCACCTTAGCATATGAAGATTAGTTATCCATAATCAAAGTAGGAAAACGAAATTGAAGATGAACAAGCATGATGATATTATGATAGAAATTAAGGATAACAAAATATCTAAAGAAAGAAGAATATTATAATAAAAAGAGTAAGGATCGATCCCACAGAGACTGGTATTACCTTTTTGTGAATAGAAAAGAGGGTTTGAATGCTAAAAGCAAATTATTAAAATAAAAAAAGAACGATTGCAATACAATAAAGAGTGATTAATAATGAGTTGGTTTTGGTTGATATCTACTATCAATGAATTGCATTGATCATGGATAACATAATCAATCTTAAATTAAGTATATATTATTGTTATTTTATCCCTGTTTCTCCTTAAAATTAATAATTGATAACGATTGCCTCAATTAAACCTAATTAACAAGTTAATCTTTAGCATATCGGTAAAGTATAACTTATTAACTACATAAAGAATTAGAGAAACTGATAGAGTTAAAACAACATAGGTACATCGGCTATATTCAATTTAGTCAATCATTCACTATAAAATTAATAATTAATAATCCAAAATTATTAATCCTCTTTGTATTTTAAATCGTAATGATGAAAACTGTCATGGCCCCAAATGATGGAACACATGACCGGCACGGCATAAGGGTTTCCCCCTAGCCGCAAGCCTAACGCATAGCATGTACAAAAATCTAGCACACAATCCAAAGTACATAATAAATATAACTGGCCACATATGCCACATCTAGTATAAGAAAATACTGTATATATATATATATATATATATATATATATATGTATATATATGTATATATATATATATATATGTATATATATATATGTATATATATATATATATATGTGTATATATCATGAATCCAACATTCGTGATTCAACTTGGCCCATGGCCTCATAATACAAACATTGTTGTAAAACATAAAACCATTTTCCAAACAACACATCAAAATACGCAAGAAGCGAGGATCCTGCCTGTAAATTCATGGAGATACATTAGACATAAACTAAACTAGACAACCAGTATAAAAGAGCCTTGCCCAAACTGGGGCTCACCAATGCTATATTCAGCCTCCTATGAAGCTGTAGCTGGATCAAAGTCTCTTTGACTATCTGTGGGGAGGAAACAGAAGAGGGGTGAGACCACATCTCAGTGAATGGGTAAATCACACTATAACAGAAACAGGGCAAACCAAGCATGAGCGTTTCGCAATGAGTTTAATAATTGAAATCAAAGTGAAAAGATAATAATAGAAACATTAAGAATTTAACCATACTTTATTGAAAGAAAAGCTAAACAGTTCAAATGTATGTTCAAAAGATAAAACAGGGTTTAAATCAGTAACCGTAAAGCAAATCAATTATGCATGGTAAGTAATAAATGAAGTTATTTATGCAATCACAATGATGAATGAGATTGTTTAGAAATATTTAATCTTTAAGAAAAAAATGCACTAGTCTATTGGAGGTCTTTCTTAACAGATCTATCATCTTCCCCAAGCACATAGCAATGGGAGGATAATCACTGTAGGCGTAGTCATAAGTCCACCCTAAATTCCCCAAGCACATAACAAGGGTATGACATTCACTGTAGGCGTAGACATAAGTCCACCCTAAATTCCCCAAGCACATAGCAAGGGTATGGAAATCACTGTAGGCGTAGACATAAGTTCACCCGAAATTTCGTGACTTAGGCGGTCATAAGCCCGTCACAATATCCTAGGCCGAAGCTTCCGCATGACCATGGTGCACCAGGGCTAGCACTACCTGCTGCTAGCTAACAGTGATCTAAAAGGGTTCCTCCAATAGAAAACATTTGAAAATATGCTATTCAAAGAGTTTAAAGTAAAACATTTCAATAACATTATAATAAAGCTATAATTCTCCATCTAACTCTTTTCATGCATAAAACTCCGTTCTAAAATATGTCTCATCCATGGATTCCCATGGAGACCTTTATCATCATAAACTTTCCCTTTAAACATAAATCGTCCATAGACGTCGCATAGATGTTCGCCATGCATCAAATCATTTCATGGCTAACTTAGTTCATTTCTATGACTAAGTCCGCATTTCTATAAATCTAGCTCAATGGAGAATTATCAGTTTAGATGCTTGCCCTGCATACCTAGGGTTCAACTAGGATTGAAATTTATAATTTCTAACATGGTTGGAACATATTGGTTTTCAAAGCGGTAAAACAATTTAGCATATATTCCAACTAGTTAAAATCATACGAGAGAGTTATAAACCGAATTTGTAAAACATGCGCTATAGTATGAAAAATCCACTCACCGTACTAGGAGTCCAACAACGAGAATTTCACCTCATGGTGGTTCAAAAACCTAGAAAACATAGACATAACATGAGAATTTGATAAACCCTAAACGTCACTATTCATGTCGGAAACACTATTCACGCCGGCCGAAAAACTAACCCTAAACCTAAAAACCTTATATTCTAGCATAGAAACTAATTCTAAGACTACTGTTCACCCAATTTTCTAGTGACATTTCGGCAGTTTTCCGGCGAAACTAATCGGTGGGGTTTGTAGCTCTCCTTCCCACGAGTCCAACGGTACTTTGGTAGCTCGAATCGGTTGTCCGGATGGTGAGATATCTTAGAGAGAAGGTGGAGAAAATTTTAGAGAGAGAGAGGAAGGGTTCAGATATGGAGAAATGCAGGAAAAGAGGGAGAAGGCTGCAGAAAAATGCAGAAACAGCCCGAAGCACAGCCTGGCCGTGTCCTGGAGCACGGCCGTGCTTCAGGGCTACTGTTCACCATTTTATTTGTCGCATTTGACAAAACGTCCAACATGAAAACTGTAGCCTTTCTCTTAGCTTTCATTAGCCACTTGAATCACCTAATTTGGAGTTCATATGAAGTAGTTATGAATAAAATAGTGAGCAAAGGTCCAGACCACACTACGTTTCGGTGTTTGCCTCTTATCACTATAATATTCACGGAATTAGCAAAAGTTTCCAACATCAAAGTTGTAGATATATGTCTTATCTTTCAAAAGAAATTGGAATCAATTAATTTAGATTTCATATGAGAGAGTTATGCGTATAGGAGTGAAGAAAGGTTAGAAGAAAGGTCAGAAACGCTCTAAAATTTTACGTTGTTCTCAACTTCCTTGTTTCAAATGATTTGTACTTAACCTTCAAGGGTTTTATTAGCAGAGGGTTATTACAAAAACTTTGTTCAAAATATGATTTAGCAGTAGATTGAAACAATGAAATCACTAGTATACCCCCTAGATATCAATTGAAACAATCATGGGATTAAGAATGGATGAATAATCAATACTTAATTAAAATTGATATAATAAACTCAAATACACATCTCACAATGCATAAAATTTTCTTAAGGTTTCAATCTTCCTCAACCAACAAAAATAAACTAGCCACACAAGGCCATAAGAAAAC